>CH001530.1:9415-34749 GCA_000149265.1 Ciona savignyi | reverse complement strand
ATACATACGCCACGCGGACATCTATATATATGCCACGCGGACATGTATACATATGCCACACGGACATCTATACATATGCCACACGAACATCTATACATATGCCACACGGACATCTATACATATGCCACACGAACATCTATACATATGCCACACAAACACCTATACATATGCCACACGAACATCTATACATATGCCACACGAACATCTATACATATACCATACAAACATCTATACATATGCCACACGGACATCTATACATATGCCACACGGACATCTATACATATACCACACAAACATCTATACATATGCCACACGAACATCTATACATATGCCACACGAACATCTATACATATGCCACACGGACATCTATACATATGCCACACGGACATCTATACATATGCCACACGGACATCTATACATATACCATACAAACATCTATACATATGCCACACGGACATCTATACATATGCCACACGGACATCTATACATATGCCACACGAACATCTATACATATGCCACACGAACATCTATACATATGCCACACAAACATCTATACATATGCCACACGGACATCTATACATATACCACACAAACATCTATACATATGACCACACAAACATCTATACATATGCCACACAAACAACTATACATATGCCACACGAACATCTATACGTATGCCACACGAACATCTATACATATACCACAGTCTTTGTCTCATACACATGCATGTGGGAAAATTCATACAATTCACTAATATATATAATAAAAAATGACGAAGGGAAGTCTTGTAGCGTTCTGTATTTTTTGTATTTTTAACCTATTGTTGCCTTTTATGTTTAAACCTTTCGAATATCTGTTTTATCCCTGACTTTGTGTTCGACTTTAGGATTTTTTTTTAATGAACGACGACGCTTGTCTACGACTGTTCGTTTTGCCGTGATGACGTCATATTGTATTTAATACACACTGACTTTTGCGAATTCTCTACATACATATATATGGTAAAATCAAAATGTGTTATAAATGGTGGTGTTCAAAATGTGATTGACTTTCTCTAGCTTTATCCAAACTTCTTAGTATTTTTGTCCGGTGATGATGGCTGCAAAAAACTTGAATGAAAAAGAATATAGAAGCGATCACGAGGTCGGTTTACTTGACAATGTAAACAGTTTACGTGATGAAAGGATACTTTGTGATGTCACATTCAATGCGGAAGGTGACGAAGTATCAGCTCACAGAAGTATTCTTGCCGCGTTTTCCAGTTACTACAGAGCCATGTTCACATCCAAGTGCAAAGAAGGCTGTACAGATGATGGTGTCAAAGTTGTTGGAATTACAGCTCTAATACTTAACCTAATCATAAGCTTCATTTACACTGCAAAGATCACAATCAACAGTGAAACGGTTTATCAACTGTATGAGGCGGCCGATATGTTGCAAATTAAATATGTGAAAGATTATTGTGTTGGCTTTCTTAAAGACACACTTGAAGTTGGGAACTGTTTAACAGTTCGGACATTTGCACAAACGTACAATATTCCTGAGTTGGTGACACATTGTAACAATTTCTTCTTAGACAATTTAGAGTTGGTTTCAAATGGACCTGACTTTAAAGAATTGAATCTAGGTGAAACTGAAGCTCTTATTAATATGGTAAAGACATCGGATGCTTCAAGTGAAGAGATTTTCAAAAGCATAATGAATTGGGTTAAACACGATCTTGAAAATCGACAACAATTCTTTAAACGCTTGTTTCAACTGATTGACATCAAAAAATTACCAACTTCCTTCCTTAAAGTGATTAAAAAAACTGAGTGGACTTGGATGAGAAAATGTGAAACTTTCGTTGATGTGATTTTGGCTGAATTGATTATTCGTAGTGAAAACCAACCAGAAGATGAAGCTAGAGCAGTGAAGGTTGCATCCCAATTCCTTGTTATGGGTGGTGGTGATGCAAAAAAACTTGTCAGTATTTACGATGTTGTTGGAAAACATTGGAGAAATATTGTGTCAACCTTGGAGGAAAAATGGGGTTCAACCAGTGTGAAGATAAACAACCATGTTTATACAGCTGGTGGTGGAATTTATGGCACAGATTCTGTTGAGCGGTTAGACTTGGAGCAAATTAATGCTGGTTGGCACAAGGTGGCATCTATGATTGAAGAACGATTGTCCGCAGCATCTGCTGTGTTGAATGATCAAATGTTTACTGTGGGAGGTTGGAATGATGATTATTTATCATCGGCCGAGATTTACAACCCAGTGGTGGATACATGGACTAATATTGCTCCAATGGAAACCAAACGTCGTAATCATGCTCTTGTTTCATATGCTGGTCGTTTATATGCGTTTGGTGGAAATAATGGAAATCATTTAAATTTAATGGGAAGTTTGGATCCAAGAATGAGAAAATGGGAAAAGTTAACTTCTATGAAAGAGAACAGAGATGGACTGTGTGGTGTTGTTTGCAATGGTGAGATTTATGCCATTGGTGGTAGAGGACTTGATTCGGTCGAACGATACGATTTTCGAACAAAGTCTTGGATGTTGGCCAGCAGAATGAACTACAAGCGGGTTGGTGCTTCCGCTTGCGTTGTGGGAAGATATATGTCGTTGGAGGTTATGGTGAATCCAGCACCTCAGTGGAGGTTTATGATCCAACAATCGATGAATGGAAGATTGAAACCAACATGGAGATACCAAGATATTGGTCATCAGTTGTAGCTTTGTAAGCGATATCTACAACCAAGCCACCAAGATTACATTGCAAATAATTCAACACTTCTGTTCACAATAACATTCAGTTGAACTTTTTGGTGTCCTGAACATAATTCTTATTGGGACGTAATCACCATAAATGTTGTAGTAGTGCATTTATTCACATAATTATATTTCAAACTTATATAATTATGTGGATCCCAATTTAAATGTCACATTTTACTGTAAACGCTGTTCTTCATATGGTAATGTAATTGCTTTATTTAAAAATAAATTTTTTTACTTATTTATGTTTTATATTTACATGGTAACTTCCATTAAGATTATGCTTTATTAAGTAATATACACTGTAATTTCAGCCAAAATTTTGCTTTATATTTAGTAATATACACTGTAACTACCATTAAACTTGTGTTTTATCCAATAACGTAACTTTATTATTTAAATATTTCTGCTGAGATTCAACTCAAACAATTATTCTGTATAACATGCTTGTAAAGATGGCGTATAACCACTTAAGACCTCTATGAACGGCAGGATGTGACGAATGGTACCCTCCATGAGTCATTGTTTTTAAACGAGTGTTTTGCTGAGTAACAATGGTGGTGATTCCCCAATGTTTGTTTGGTTGAAAGCAGCATGTGCTAGGCTGCGCGCCGGTGTTCTCGTTTAGCTGTAAAGTTTTGTAATCGTGGAGCAGTGCTTTGTAAAATAAAGGTGTTGAATGTGCATCTGCTAGCTGTTTTGTTGGAAAAAAGTTGCCGATGTACGAAGGGGTATGGGCTCAAAATTTTTAAACAAAATTTTGTAGGGTTTTGAGTTTAGGTTGCAGATCAAAGCTTCAATTTTAAATTGTGAACAAATCTAAGACTTCCTATGTCAGGATTTTGAGTGACAGTCGTTTTTGTGAGGTCAGTTTGCATTGGAGAGATAGGGAAAATAATTAGTTGAACGCCTCCTAAAGACCAATGTGGTAGCTCTTTGGGGGAATTACCCATGATTTTGTAATGTCATATTAAGCAGGCATAATTATACATAGGCGTCGATTTTTTTCCAATGTAAACGAAAACTGGTGGGGCGACAAGACGGCATAAATTTATTTAGCTGTAATCAACTTTTAATTAGGCAAAAATTAGCCGACTTCGCACAATCGCTACGAATCGTTCCCTATTAGTGAATCACTATATATGTTTATAGCACTACGGATTCGTCTTGTTATGGGTCCCATTTGGAAAAATGGGACACATATTGTTTTTGTCCGTTTTTTTTTTTCTTTTTTTTTTTTTCGTCAAACGCTTGACAGGTATGATTCTGTGGACACAACATCTACCAGAAAGGGTAATGGAATCATAATGAAACCCGGTAATTTGTTAGACCACATAGTTTAGATATGCAGAAGCCAAAATTTTGGGTAATAAATCTAGGGGAATTCCCCTGGGACGTTAAAAACCAAAACAGTATTTTTTAACAAAAATTTACCTTTTTGAGGCATAGCGCTTAAACAGCTTCTCTCTCTTTGTTTAAATTTGGTGAAATGTAAGTGCATTAACCACCGATATAACACTTGAAAGAATTAAAAAAATTACCTAGGGAAATACCCTAAAAAATAAGATTTTGTTTTAAATCATGATTGTGACAGGCATGGCTTGTGGCCCCAACATATATTAGAAAAAGTAATGAAATCGCAATGAAACTTTGTCATTTGTTAGACAATATGTCCTAGATATGCAAAAACCAAACTTTTGGGTAATATACCCATGGGAATTCCCCTGGGAGATAAATAACCGAAATGGAGTTTTTTTTAAAAAAATTAGTTATTTTTGCGCATAACACTTAAACGGCTGCTCCAAATTTCAATTAGATTTGATAAAATATAAGAGCATTAGCCACTGATAAAACACCTAAAAGAATTAAAAAAATACCCAGGGAAATACCCTAATAAATAAGATTTTGTTTTCAAATCGTGATTGTGACAGGCATGGCTTGTGGCACGACATCTAACAGAATAAGTATTAAAATTGCAATTAAACTTTGTCATTTGTTAGACAGCATGGTCTAGATATGCGGAAACCAAAATTGTGGGTAATATACCCAGGGGAATTCCCCTGTGAGTTGAAAAACCAAAACAGTATTTTTTTCAAAATAATTAGCTTTTTTTGCGCATAGCGCTCAAATGGCTGCTCCAATTTAAATTAGATTTAATAAAATGTGAGTGCATTAGTTACTGATAAAACACATAAAAGAATTAAAAACTTACCTCAGGGAAATACCCTAAAAAAAAGATTTTTTTCTCAAATCATGGTTGTGACAGGCATGGCTTGTGGCTCCCACATCTACTAGAAAACGTAATGGAATCGCAATGAAACTTTGCCATTTGTTAGACAACAAGGCCTAATTATGCGGAAACCAAAATTTTGGTAATATACCCAGGGGAATTCCCCTGGGAGTTAAAAAACCAAAACGGTATTTTTTTTTAAATAAGCTCTTTAGGGCATAGCGCTTGGTCGGCTAAAATGTTAGTCCCCTATCCGACGTTGTACCATTGAGAAAAAAGAAATACAATATCAGGGAAATACCCTAAAAAAGACTTTTTTCAAAACCATGATTGTAACAGGCATGCCATATCGCGCCGACATCTCCAACAAGGAGTCGCCAAAGCGGACTAAAACTGTTTGTTAGATTATCTAACAAACATCTAACTTTGATAACATTACTCAGATATGTAAAAACAGAAATTAATGTAGGCCTACTAAGCCCAGTGGAATTCCCCCGAAATAATGAAACTCAATCGGGCTGTTTTGGGAATTGACCTTCATTATACTACAGCACGTGGCAAGAAGCTTAAATTAAAACATTTGTGGTAAACTGTTCGGAAATCTCACACGCGTATTATTTTTATAACTGCACATGGAAAAGAAGTTTGGTTTAATAACTATGGGACCCATGCGTTTATGCTTGCAGAAACAAAACTATGACAGTCCGGTTAAAACTTTCTGAAATGTTAATTAACATGGACCTGACGTGCACATATCTAACATTAACATATATTGTGTGGGGAACAATAATATCAAGATCGGATTGTTACCTTAGGGACCCATGCGTTTATGCATGCAGAAACAAACTACATACCCGGTGTATAAAATACATATGGTAGTTAGGGACCCTGCTCGCATATATATATACATATGGTACAAAATGTGTTTTACAAATAGTGGTGGTAAAATACGTGGTTGACACTCTCTAGTTATTTAATAATTTGGAAGATTGCGTCGGCAACCGCAGGCGGCAAGATAAGACAAACACGTTTCGAATGCGTTCAAACTTTCAACTTGAAAGCCATTTATATAGAATAACGTTGACGTTGTCTTAATCGCGACGATGGATGGATATAAATAGTAACATTGAAAGAAGTTTCGGGCCTTTTTTTCGATTTGCATGATGTCGATTTGAGGATTTTTTCGTATTTATTGGAAAAAGATATAAAACACAACGTAAAAAACACAAGAGTGTAATAACGAAAAAAAATATTTATTACTATCCCAAAACGAAGTGCAAACCGACTTTATTTAGTTAGGCACAAACGACTTTCCATTGTTAAGGTTAATTTGCCCCTCCATGTACTTCTATTAAACGCCCTTTGCCGAACGGAGAATCCGCGTATTTCTTTAAGATGACTCATACCCACGCCACAATCGCCGATACGAATGTAAGATAATAGGGAAGTGTTTCTTTGAAATGCGATTTTCAGGTAAAGGCAGAACGCGAGAATAAGATTTATAAAGATAACGGCGGCTAATTTAATTTCGAAACAATTTATACAATAACAAATTTCTAATCTAAGATGGATTACCGGCGAGTTAAAATAATTTTTGACATTTCGTTTAGCATGTATAAATATAATCTAAAGTTATATCGGTCGTTTTAACATAGGCTATAGTTATGGGTCCCATTTGAAAAAATGGGACACATATTGTTTTTGTCCGTTTTTTTTCGTTTTTTTTCGTCAAACGCTTGACAGGCATGGCTTGTGGCTCCGACATCTATCAGAAGGGATAATGGAATCGCAATGAAACTTTGTCATTTGTTAGACCACACGGTCTAGATGAGCAGAAACCAAAATTTTGGGTAATATACCTAGGGGAATTCCCCTGGGAGGTGAAAAACCAAAACGGTATTTTTTTCAAAAAAAATAGCTTTTTTGGGCATAGCGCATGAACGGCTGCTCCAATTTTGATCAGATTTGGTCAAATAGTAGCCCGTTGGCCGCTGCGTTACCAATTAGAAGAAACAAAATATTTACCTAGGGAAATACCCTAAAATTTAAGATATGTTGCTAAATCAAGATTGTGACAGGCATGGATTGTGACTCCGACATCTAACAGAAGGGATAATGGAATCCCAATAAAACTCTGTCATTTGTAAGACCACATGGTCTAGATATGCACAAACTAAAATTTTTGGGTAATAAATCCAGGGGAATTCCCTTGATACGTTAAAAACCTAAACTGTCTTTTTTTTCTAATTTTTTAGCTTTTTCGGGCATAGCGCTTAAACGGCTGCTTCAATTTTAATTAGAATTTGTGGAATGTAAGTAATTAGTCACTTATTTAACACCTAAAGAAAATAAAAAAATCCCTAGGGAAATTTACCCCAAAAAATAGGATTTTGTTCTCAAATCAGGATTGTGACAAGCATGCCAATTCACCCCGACATTTACCAAAAAGAGTAATGGAATCGCAAATAAAATTTAAAATTTGTTACACAACATATGCAGAAATCAAAATTGTGGATGATAAATTTAGGGAAATTCCCCTGAGACCTTAAAAACCAAAACGGTATTTTTTTTTAAAAATAGCTTTTTACGGGATAGCGCGTGAACAGAATCTCCAATTTTAATCAGATTTGGTAGAATGTAAGTGCAGTAGTGACTGATTTAACAATTAAAACAAATAAAAAAGATTACCTAATGAAATACCCTAAAAAATAAGATTTTTTCCTTAAATCATGATAGCAACATGCATGGCATGCTGGCGACCCGACATCTGCCAGAAAGAGTATCGGAATCGCAATAAAAATTTGACATTTGTAAGAGAACATGCTCTAGATATGCGGAAATCAAAATTTTGGGTAATGAATCTAGGGGAATTCCCCTGAGACGTTAAAAACCAAATCGTTTTTTTCTAATAAATTATCTTTTTGGGGCATAGCGCTTGAACGGCTGCTCTTATTTTGATCAGATTTGATGAAATGTTGGACCAGCTTTTTGTGGCATAGCGCTTGAACGGCTGCTCTAATTTTGATCAGATTTGGTGAAATCTTGGACCATGAGACACTCTGTGCAAATTTAAAAAGAAAGAAAACATTTATTAGGGTAATTTCCTTAAAAACGAAGATATGTTCCCGAATTATGATTGTGACAGGCACGCCATATTGCACTGACATCTCCAACAAGGAGTCGACAAATCAGATTAAAACTTTAAGAATTGTTACATAACATGACCTACTTATGTAAAAACAGAAACTTATCCACTAAACCCAGGGGAATTTCCCGAAACCATGAAAAACTAAATCGGGCTGTTCTGGGAATTTAGCTTCATTTCACTACAGCGCTTGAAAAGAAGCTTTAATTTAAAATTTGTGGTTAAATATTTGTAAATTTAAGACGTTTATTCTTTATTTAACTACACATGGAAAATAAGTTTGGTTGGTTAACTATGGGACCCATGCGTTTATGCTTGCAGAAACAAACTACATACTTTGTGTATAAAATACAAATTGTGGTTAGGGACCCTGTAGCATGAATATGTGGCATACAACATGTGCTTTACAAATAGTGGTGGTTAAACACGTGGTTGACACTCTCTAGTTTTTAAACGGTTACCTTACGATACTTTATACTTAGTATAACTTTGGTTTTAATACATAATATTGTGTTAAAAATCAAACTATGGTTGCGTATATTACGTTGACAATCAAACAATCGACGTGTGAATGGTTGCGTATATTACGTTGACAATCAAACAATCGACGTGTGAATGGTTGCGTATATTACGTTGACAATCAAACAATCGACCTGTGAATGGGGTTATGTATAGGTGAAATTTATTAACCTTTCGAAATAATAATAAACTTGTGTGTTATTTAGGTTGCGATTTTTATGATTCTGTGCTACAAATTATTTATTTACCGTAAACTTATTGTAAAAAATACCGTAATGAGTGAAAAAACTGGGGTGGCAAGTATGATATATTTTGTATGTTGCCACCCCGCATTTTTTACTGGGGTGGCATGCCACCTCGGGAATCGACGCCAGTGGGCATGTACATGCTTCTTTCATCTATCCCCCTATATAGTTGATACATTATTATGATTGTTTTGCAAATAAACCCTAAGTACAGATATACCAAAAAATCAAATAAAATATGTAGATAATAGTTCGCTTCCTTCCAGACCATTTTAAACTGCGTTTTAACGCAGTGAATAGGATATTCATGTTTATTCCTGTGAATGGGAAACTTAACGGGGTCGTTAACACATGGGCAATCGTCAGATCACCTCGCGTCCACCGACGGGTTACCGGAGCTATAGCAGTGTGTTGTGTATAATTCACACGTTCCCTTAATTTAGTTAAACCCATTATTCCGCTGGGTTCAGGCGATGTCCGTTAAGTGTGAGTTCTAAAAGGACTATTGGCGAGTCCCGAGTAGACTGTGTTTCTGACCAACTGCTCACCCACGGACAAATTCATCCACTATTTCTCGTCCTTGCATCGATTGAAGATAAGCTCGTCCTGGATTCTGCGTTTTTGTGCATACTTGAAGAATAAGGTAAAGAAGAAGGACGCCGCAAAAGTTCCGAGGAGCTTCGATCGGCCGAGACCGCCCTCGTGTATTTCCCGACTGGATGCACACGCACTCGACCCGACATCCGCGGCTGGTTATTTCGTTGCTAACATGAGCGGGACGGGGTAAATCATGAGTGGAAAAAAGGGTAGGTCTCTCATAATATAGTCTTAGCCCGTCCCGCTCAAGGTAATGACGAAAACACCCCCCTTATAATGTCCTGCACAATAGTGTGTTGCCCCGTCCCGCTATCCCTTAAATTAGTGAAGTCGGTTAACACGTGGTTGACACTTCCTAATTTGTGCTTGGATATTCTCGCCGCTTCTGTTATTTTATTAACATTATGATACATAATTGGATTTTGACGACTTTTCTTTTTTTCCTTTTTGTATTTTATTAAAAAAGGTTTTATTTTATGAAATAACCAGGCTTACCTCTCCCAGTACAACCTAAAATTAAAATAACGCAGATGGAGAACATGTCATGTGCTATAAAACAAATACAGATCTTTTTTTGTATAGCTGTTGTATTTCGGAATCAATCAAATAAAAGTTTGTATTTTTACCTCGGCTATACCTTTATTATCTTGCAATAAGTACCAAGGAAATATTTAAACGAAACTTTTACCCATTTCTCAATAAGCAACAGCTTTTTTTCAGCATTACGTATTTTCCGTTTTATTTGGCCGCATCTGTCAAAAGACATCTCGATTAATAAATATTGTACACGGTAAAAATGATTAAATAGTAAATCCTGGTGTACAGTGAAGTCGATGGCTTTGCTGGGTAGAGTGTAGCTATATGTTACATTAAAAAGTTTACATTATATGCCAGGTACAGATGCGATTTTGCAGCGTTAAAACTCTCAGTGTTCAAAATTGCGGTTTCAACGATAAAGTTACTGCTTTAGTATCCCGGGTGCCTCTAAATACAACAGGAACGCTTGGCGCGCTTGGATTGCTATGGAAAGTAATTCCAACCCTGTCCCAAACACTAATCTCAAACCCAGAACTAACTTTAACCCCAACCCTAACATTAATATTATGGCTTTTGTAATTACGAAGTATAAGTCCGGCCCGTTGGTATAACGGTTAAGTGTGTCGCCTTTTAATCGAAAGGTTGCAGGTGCGAAACTGGTCGCTAGCTAGTCGGTTGTGTCCTTGGGCAAGGCACTTTACGGACATTGCCTGAACCCAGCGGATTAGTGGGTTCTACCAAATTGAAAGAACGTGTCTATCATATACAACACACTGCAATAGCTCCGGTAACCCGACGATGGGCGCGAGGTGATCTGACGATTGCCCGTGTGTTAACCCCCTTGGTTTTCCCATTCACGGGGATAAAGATGAATATCCTATAGGATATATCCTATCCTATAGTAAGCGATCCAAGCGCTCCAAACAATTAAAGCGCTCCATGCGATCCTGTAGTATTTAGAGGTACCGCACTATTCCGACTATCCAGTCTTAATAACAATGTTGTAAAAAGAAGTTGTTTGGACTTACGTGTGTGGGCTCTATTGTGTGAGAAAAATAATAATGACGTCATATTGTATACCGTACACATTGACTTTAGCGAATTATTCTTCCCATAAATACATATAAAATATTTTCCAAGCATTAATATTTTTTTAAACATTAATGTGAAAGTTATCTGGTGATAAGTATTTGCTACGATTGATTTGATTGAGGGATATTGGCAAGTTCCCGTTGCGAAGGAGGATATTCAAAAGACTTGGTTACAACGGAAGGAAGTTACGAATTTTTAAAGATGCCGTTTGGTATGGTTAATTCTGGTGCAACGTTCGTGCGTGCTATGCGCGAATTGCTAAAGTGGATTGATGACGTGGACAACTATATTGATGACGTAAAAGTCCATACAAGATATTCATGTTTATCCCCGTGAATGGAATAAGCAAGGGGGTTAACACACAAGCAATCGTCAGATCACCTCGCACCCATCGTCAGGTTACCGGAGCAATTGCGGAGACCAATTACTCAACAATCTAAAAAGAGTGTCTCGGAATTGTGTGGTCGGTCAAGAAATTCTACATATATTTGTATGGCAACGAGTTCGTAGTACAAACTTATCATCAACCGCTTGTATACCTGGAGAGCGCGAAATATACAAACAGTAGAGTTATGAGATGGGCTATGTTTCTCCAGAACTATCGCATAAGATACAAATGTACAAAGGGGTCACTTAATGTTGGTGCGGACTTTATGAGCCGAATTAACTGATTTAAAGCGTATTGTGCTGTGTTCTTCGTTTAAGCTGTATGAGGTTGTTTATTTATTTATTGTGAAATAGTTTTGTGCGTTGATTTCGAAATCAGGTGATTTCGCTTAAATGTGGGTTGATGTCACAAACTAGATTGGAATTATGTTTTTGAATTGCGCAACCTGGCCTACTTTAAACGTTGCGTTTTTCGTGGCTATGTGACGCCACAATGCATGAGGTTATTGTCGTTCACTTTGGTGTTATTATGGGACGTTTCAGTCAGGGTTGCCATTTGGCCTTTTTCACGGCCAAATTTCAGAAATTTGGCCGTACCAAAATCGTCCCGGCCGCAAAAAAAATAGTTTGGCCGTGCGGAAAAATCTGGCCGAATTTGGCCATATAAGAATATTGTCAAGTTTTTGGCCGAAGCGTCATATTATTTTTACGCTACAGTAGAAATAAAGGAAAAAAGAGAGACAGTATATGGAAATAAATTAATATCAACTGTCTCATTCCCAAATCACAAAGCTGATTATGACGTTTTAAAATAAAATAATAACGATAGAAATTCCTGTATAGTATTTAAACGGGTTCGACAAATATGGGGGGAATTAAATTTATACAATTTTTCAACAAATAAAGAGATAAATAGCCCAATTGGCTAAATTAAATGGTTTATTTTGCACTTGATACAAATTGGCCGAATTTTGGCCGTAAACCAAAAACAGTTTGGCCTTAAAGCGTACTTTGCGTCTGGCAACCCTGGTTTCAGTTGGATTATGAGCAGTAAAGAAGGCGGTTGTGTTGAAAATTGGAGTTGTAATTTATTCTGATCGCGATTAAGACTAACTGCAAACATTTAGAGTTCAGTCAAACGACAACAGTCGCGTCAATTAGAATTAAGACCTGAAACGCGACAGTGCGTTGTTCGATATCACAGACGGCGATAACCCCTTACCGAGCGCTGAATTTCCTCGAGTCGAAGGCGAAAACGACATTGCTACCACGTTGGTCGACAACGATTCAATTTTCTACCACAACCGCACCAGTCTCCCGAGAACACGCAGCACTCGATTACACACCTACCCATCCACGATTCACCAGTTCGACGAACACGTGTCGGACGCGTTATACATAGACACGTACGCTTTCCGTGTATGAAAACACATTTAGGAACCATGTCTCCAAAGTTACCCTGATTCTCACCCTCCACCTACTCGACTATTCGTTTTTTTCACCACCCCCTAGTTTTACTAACATCCCACTTTAGCCTGGTTCACCTGCTACGGTGTTTTGGGTTGCCCCTCGACTAGGCACGGGCCTAGTTGGTCGATATATACTTCGAGATTACGAATATGCAAAATAACGGTGTGACAATTCGCAGGTTTGCAAACAGAAAGAACACATCGACACAAGTTTTACTTCACAGGACACCGGATCAAAAAAAGGTTAGTAGCGCTTGCGATATTTTGCCATTACGCTTGCCAGACGTTTACCAGCCACTGGACGACTGTTAATTATTTCTTTGGTGCCCAAACACACGATTCTCGAACGGTTCCTGATCCCGCCCCAGCTGCAAGTGCGTGCAGAAATTGGATGAAGACGAAAGTTGCCGCTGATATTGGTGAACTTAGGCCACAAAATGAGATGTCTTGGGCCACTTCGAACAAAGTAAGATACGTGTATAAGTGGCCTGTAGGAAGAAACGGTGTTGTAAAGAACGCATTACTTACCCGTTCCTTGCTGTTTTATGACCACAACAGAGAGCAGCTGACCAGTTCCATGTCCGCCATGCACAATTGTGACGTGCACTCTGGAAGCTGTACCGTAGGCAACCGAATTTTCGTGTGGGACGTTCCACCAAAGATCGATTGTCCTCCAATGAAGACGAGGTCCAACACTACGGTTACGATGCATTTGAGTGAAACACGAGAGTTAATTCGAATTAAAATTAAGGCTATGGGCCTTAGCATGCATAGTCAAGTCAAATGCTCTGCGCGCGTAAACAAGTGTTTTCCAGGTCACGCCACATGCCTGGTCAACGTATTGGTTTTTATTTCATCCAAATGCAAAGAAGTTGTCTTACTATAAGTCATCTCTGGTACCCACTGCAACTGCCGACGTCTCGAGATCATACCTAACAGAGGTGTCCGATGCTACAGCGAAGTCTTTTGCCGAACTGAATGCGCAGTTACAATATTTGGAGTGTCAAGTTCAATCTCCTTTCTCCAACTTGTACTCTATCATTGGCCGGCAGTATCCGGGGGAGGTGCTATCTTCACTTCTAGGAGGGGATAGAGCAGCCGTTACCCGAGGGGATGTGTTATCGGAGTTGAGCTGCATTAACATAACTGCGAGCGTAATGACTTCTTTAGTGTACGAAGGAAAGTTCAGCAGTCGGCCACTGATACAATATCAGGATTCAAACGGAGATAAAGGTGTTGGACAACTACACAGGGATGGCAAGGTTTACCCTGGCGTCCAAATGATAGAGGCGTACCACCCAGGCAAAATAATCACTTTTAAAGTTGGGGAGCAGTATTGCCATTATGAAAACTATACGCTGACTCATTCGAACGCCCACGCGAGAGAAGTTTCCCCGCGATTAAAGACGAAGGCTATTCAGTATGAGAGTCTTGACTTCGATGCTTTCATTCATCAGTTTCCGGAAACTGAAAATGGGTTTGAAGACATGAACAGTATGCTGATAGCTCTCAGCCAAACAGAGTTCGCGAGGAAACAACTCATGCATTATATAGACACCAACAGTGCAGACGGCGATTCGGATAGTGGCTACCACGCTAGGGCACTTAATAAAATTGCCAGAAATTCATTCCTACAAATTATTAGCGAAATGACTAACCCTTACGTTTCATTGGTTTTTTTCTCATGTATGTGTATGTCCATGTTTTGGGGTATTTTCTGGACTATACAGGCAATTAGGCAAATTGGCCCTGCGTTAAAAGTTGGTCGGTGGTCGTTCTGTTCCGGGTGACCCAGATTCGGTTCGTGATCGCGGCATCACTGACACAGGTACTGAGAGGCGACAGCCCTCTCATTCACTATTACATCAAAGACATACACACCATCACGCACCCACAGACAGGATGATAACTGAATATTCTGCTTGATTGTTGTGTCTGTTTTTGCGCCCAAATGTCCTGTTTTAGTTTTGCAGATGCAACGGACGGAATGCTCTGACCTGTGGACTCGTGAACGTTTTTATTCCTGCAGCAAGGCAGTCGATATTCGACAACATGTGTTTGATTCTATTTATTTAAAAGTTAAAAACACATGGAAGAAAGGATGTATGTCGCATATTCGTCTGCCTTGTATATTTTATCGTTTATTTAATCGACGTATGCGTTTGCCAGCTGCAATCTGTTACGTGTATAATTAGTTTAGAAAGCTATCGTGCCTCTGTTTTTACCGCCATGAGTAATTATATATGTACTAAACAGTAATTATCTGGCGCCAGTACGAATCTATTGTGTATTGTTATCGCAACGTTGCAGTTTGCCCTTTTTCGTGCATTTATTTGGAACGCTATATATACCCCAACATTTTCACTCCCAACTCCCAAGATAAAACTTACAATAACTAAACAAAGCACCGAATTGCTGCTCGTCAGATTACCTAAAATAACAAACTTAACCAAGTACTGAATTGCTGTTCGTTTTACTACTGAAGAATAAATCTATCTTTAGAAGTCTAAACTGTATATTCTGTACCAAGTCAAACGAGGACAGTTTTGTTCTACAGTTAAGTGGCTGCCCAGTATTGGCAGGCGAACTCTAGACAGCAAAGGATCTATTTGAATAAGGTTGCATTCTATTTGAATAAAGGTTGCATGAGCAAATAGGATTTGTCAAATAACTGGGCATAATTGTTAATCTTTATCTTCTGATACTGAAATTGAACTCTCTGACAAGCAAGAAATATGAACACAATGGAATCTGCACTTATGAAGAAGTTGGAGGAACTGGACACCGCATTAGCCCATATCAAAAGTAAACAGGATAAGTATGAGTCCAATTGTGATTTAAGGCCAGATACTGCTCCTCCTGTTTCAGATTCGACTCGTCCAAAAGAACTGCAGGAGATTCGGAAGTCGCTGAATGATCTCAAGCCTCTCTAAAAGATCTAAAGGCAGTGGTTAGAGACACAGACGAGCGACTTGACAACTTAGAGCAGTATGGCAGGAGGAACTGTCTAATTATCCATGGCTGCAAAAGAATACCCCAAGAAAATTTCATAAGTTATGTGCTTTCTATTCTTAACCGCCTTAAACTGCCATATACTATTTCTAAGGCAGAAATCGACATCGCACACGTGCTACCATCGAAAAGGGACTCCACTCCTATCATCGTGAAGTTTGTACAACGGATGGTTAGGAACGATGTGTACGACTCCAAGGAACACCTGAAGGGGACGAGGATGTCGATGACAGAATCACTGACCCTGCGGCGGCTCCGAATCGTGGAGAAAGCCAGAGAGGCCTTTGGCTTTCGAAGCGTTTGGACCAACAATGGGGTCATATTCACTGTGCACCAAAATACAAGGCGAGTTATTCATAGATTAAGCGATATTTCTTCTATTCTTGCTAGGTCTAAATAATTTATTAATTTATCAATTTCAGTGCCATTTACTTTTTCACTATGCCTAGTTTAAATCCTAGCTCCTTAATATGCAAACCGTATCCATAAAAAAGAAAGTCTGTCTTAACTGCAGCAAGACAATCCGAATTAATCAAAATTTTATTTACTGTGACAAGTGTAAATCAAATTTCCATTGCAAATGCTTGCCGACAATACCAAAGCAACAGTTAAATATTAAAAAGAATGTCACAACTTTACACCATAAATGGTTTTGTGATAACTGCCAAGATCCACCGTGCCTTCCATTCTCGAATATTTCCGATCTGGAACTCTCTTCCTTACTTTTTATCCCCTCCTCTCAAACCATCCCCGACCAAACCACCCAGTCGACCCTTGACCCAGAAAAATTAAATAACTTTTTTGACAATTTAAATGAAAATATGCTAGATGAAGAGGATGAGTTGACTTCCATTAGGTGCCCAGAATCATATGTCAACACCAACCAATGTAAATCCTTTTTATTTGAAAAGCACCCAGGCTTAACAGTTTTAAGTCTCAATATTAGATCACTGGCCAACCCAATTAACTTTACCAAACTAGAGGCATTAGTTGCATCCCTTCAGTTTAAACCGGAAGTTATTGCCATTACAGAAACCTGGATAGTTGAAAATCGTAGCGGTCACTACTCAAAATTACCAGGCTATGTTTTTGTAAGTAATAGTCGATCTAAATCTAGAGGCGGGGGGGTAGGAATGTATATTCGTTCTCATTTGGAGTTTCAAATTAAGGACTGTATTTCTATTATGGAGGAAAAAGTGTTTGAATCCCTATTTGCAGTTTTTCCCAATTTAACACCACACCTGAAACCCAATCATAAATCTTCGTTAATCTGCGGTGTTATCTATAGGTCTCCAAAATTGGATACCCAATCAAACTCAGCCTTTATTCACATATTATCAGAAACACTTGAAAAAATTGACAACCGAAACTGTTACTGTATTATAGTTGGGGATTTTAATTATGACCTCCTTAATATTAATAATAACAATGTCACTGATTTCACTAATACAATGCAGGACTTCTGCTATGAATCAATCATTAACAAACCAACCCGGTTTACAGACTCAGGTGCAACTGCAATTGATCATATTTGGACCACTATTG
Source organism: Ciona savignyi (assembly GCA_000149265.1). Classification (NCBI taxonomy): domain Eukaryota; kingdom Metazoa; phylum Chordata; class Ascidiacea; order Phlebobranchia; family Cionidae; genus Ciona; species Ciona savignyi. The sequence continues at coordinate 17,208 of CH001530.1, read as the reverse complement.
AATCTCCATTAGTTAATGCTTGCATTTTAACTGATAACATATCAGACCATTTACCAGTTATATTAGCACTGAGGCCTAATTCATATAACAATAGCAAATCTAGTAAATCTCAATCTAGATCAAGATCCTTCAGTGATACAAATATAGTCTCTTTTAACAACAACCTACAACATCTTAACATAGACAATATATTATGTGAATCAGATCCCAACTTTGCATATTCCAGCCTAATGGAGCAATACAATACAGAGTTTGAAAACAGTTTTCCACTAGTAGCTAACAAAGCACCCAAATACCACTTAAAATGGTTCAATGATGAAATAAAGGAATTAAATAAAACCAAACAAAAACTATACAAAAAGTATTTACTAAAAAGAACAGTCTCATCTAAATTGGAATACAATAAAGCTCCTAATTTGTACCATCACAAAATCCAAGCTGCCAAAAAATGTCATTATAGAAAAATGTTCAAGACTAACAGAAATAACATAAAGGCTACATGGAGGTCCATAAATGAACTACTCGGGAAATCTAAACCACAAATTTCCAAGTCATTTGAAATTAATGGATTATCTACCAGCAACCCAATACACATTGCTAACCATTTTAATGATCATTTTTCAAATGTTGCAACTGAGTTGGTAAACCGGATTCTACCATCCACCTCACACCACACAGATTACCTAAAAACAAAATCATCTTCCACCATGTACATATTCCCCACTAGTCCACAGGAGATCAAAACAATAATACTAGACTTAAAATCTAAATCCAGCAGCGGCTTAGATCACATTCCAACTAAGGTTGTAAAATCCACACCGGTCAATATTTTGCAAGCACTATCCCATATATTCAATCTATCATTACAATCAGGCAAATTTATACCCTCATTTCAATAAATAACTTTAAAATTGAACAAGTCAACTGCTTTAAATTCCTTGGTCTTACTTTAAATGACAACCTTTCCTGGAAACCACACATGCAAATACTCCTTAAGAAACTTAACACTAATTTACTCATGGTACGTAAAATAAAACCCCTTGTTGACCAACCCTCACTTCTCACATTATACCACTAACTAATACTAAGTCACATTCACTATTGCATATCCACCTGGTGTTATGGTAATAATCAAATGCTAACTAAATTACAGCGAGTGTGCAATAAGTTCATTCGCCTAATATTTAACCTTGGTAAACGCGAAAACACAGTTTCTAAAATGAGACAACATGGACTTTTAACAATTTATGACATGCACAAATTAGAAATATTATCCATAATGCACAAATGCCATCACAATACACTCCCCCCTGCCCTTCACAATTGCATACCCAACAAACCTAAAACTACTACGAAAACCAGAAGCAATTCCCAATTTTTAATTCCTTTTTGTAACAAGTCCCTATCCCAACAATCCCTAAAATACATCGGCCCAAAGTTTTGGCAACTACTACCCAACAACATTCGTGAGATTAAATCGCTTAAAAAGTTTACTAAAGCTGTCAAACAACACCTCTTGGAAGACCCTCATCCGCTTCCCTAGTTCTACTAATATTTACCCCCAAATTTTTTTTTTTTTTATGATAAATCCCCTTTGTAAGTTTAAATTTCATTTACTCCTTGCACAAATAAATTCCTAATAATCTGCTTTACCTTTTCTATCCCTTTGCATATATTGATACCTGCATGCATTTCTTTTCACTTGTTTTCACACGTTGATTTCCCTATTAAAATCACATGCATGAAGTTTCCAGATTTTGTTCTTTTTAAATTATAATTACCACAGTAAAACACGGTCTTGACTTCCTTTGCATGTTAACAATATTGATTTGTTTACACAAACACAAGTGTTAATCATGGTGATGTTTTATTACAGTATTCTCTGTTACTTGGTAAGCCGATGGCACATTTGGTTTTGTTTTTCTGTGAAATAGTTTTTGCCGGCCCTAACAGAGCTCTGTATTTTATAACTTATCACTTTAGTCTTTTTATTTGTTTTTGGTTTTTATAATATTTTTCACCACCCAATTGCACACTACCCTGTTCCCTAACCTGTCTTTATATCTATCTATTTTTCGATTTCTTTACTGTCTTGTAGTATTTTTACAACTATACTGCCAAGACACTATTGTTCCAGATACTCGGTCACCAAAATTTCATCTACGAGGAGAAGGTCGTCCGGTTTTCTTGCATGGCTCCTCCTCCTCAAATTTACTATTCGAGAGTTGGCGGTGTGTTCTCCAAAAGAAGACGTCAATCAATATTAAACTAATATGTCTCAACAAATCTGCTTTAATAAAATCGGATCCTTGCTGCAGTCTTTAGTATTTTTCACTTGCTAGCAACCCTTTTTTGGCTTGCTATTTATTTATTTATTTATTTTTTCTTATTTATTATTTATTTATTTAAACATTTTGTTTGATTTGTGTTGTTTTTGCGCTTTTTTTGTTATTTATGGTGCACTAGTGTAGTGCTCCTCTTTTCGCACTCCTACATAAGTGCTCTAATGCATTAGTGTTATGCAATCTGCGTGCTAAATAAGAATATTTAATGTAAATATGCCCCGGTAAGTGTGCTTGAAACAAATAGTGTCATCTGACATTAGTGGAATTTCATTTTAGGGGGTTTTTCTTTTTCCACTCTGGTCCACGCTTTCGGGCCACACCTTCTCCTAAAGCCGGCTCCCCCACAGTACTGGTCGCGCTTTACCGCACACTTTTCTTCAGGGCTTTATATCGTTTGATCCTAATTAAATTTGGATTTGTTCTTTTGCCTAGGTTTGGCGGCCGCGCCCGCTATATTTATTACATTATATCCTTTTTTTTTAATGACGTGTTTTAACGACTGTTCGTTTTGCCGTCTTTTCCCGTTCCTGTGTCGTGATTATATTCGTTTGCCATTTTTAAAAAACTGGGGCAAAAAATGAATAAACTAAACTAAACTAAAGGATAAGTCTGTCTATTGCGCTGGTTCGGCTCAAACCCAAGGTTAAGGCGAGATACAAGCCTAACCCAACCAAATAACTAAAAGAAAAAGCCGAGCTCCCAAAAGTTGTTTGTAATATGAAAATGGTGTGAGATATATGAAAAGAACATTAGTAAAAAGAAAGAGCAGTTATATGTCTAGAAACATGTGACAATAAAGTGAAGAGATTGGGCATTTTATTTTGCTTAATTCGTTTTCTACTCGTGAATACAATCGTTCTAATGGCCAGTAAACAAAACCACGTGGGAATGTTTTGACGAAATACGTCATAATGAACGCGAGTGTGTGTGCATGGTCTCGCGTCTTTCTAAAACGCAACGCCTGACGAGAACGATGACCAGACGCGAGAAACGCGAAGGATTGCGCAAAACGCTATATGTGTGTGGAGCCCTTAAAGGACAGGACGTGTTCAACGAAATCGACGAGGGCATGAATGCCATTAATAATCTTTGTGCCATCGTGAACCTTATTAAGTCGTCGCCAAAACGTTTGGCCATGTTCCAAAACTTCCGCCTGGTGACACACATTACTAACCTTTGATCTGAATCAGCGTAGGCTTGTAGTGAACAAAAGCAACAATGACATAACCATATATGGTCGCAAATGCGAAACATAATTCTATTGTCATTATGATGAAACTTTGCCACCGTACGCCTATTGTTTCGCGATACACTTAAAACAACTGACAGGGCAGGGCAGATCAGCAGACATATAAATATTTGGTCCGTACTATTGACGCTGCGCTGCATTTTAACGACCACGCAATATTCCAGAGGGGGAAGTAGTTAGATTAAACACTTAAACTCTTCTCTAAATCTTTAGTTAAGGATTGTAAATTGTTAGTAACTTAGTTCCTAGTAGAAGTTAGTTACAGGCATACAGCCGATTGTGACGTCATAAAAGTTCGAGCAAAGGTAACATTTTACTGAAGTCGCCACCTATATGTACGTGCATATAATATATACATGTGGGGTATAATTGCATGAATTAGTAGGTTGATCTGGCGCTACCTGTACTTATATATGACTCTCGCAATCCAAACTCCGTCACGGAAAGTTGATTTTATTCTTGACTACAAGCGAGCACAGCAAAATTACAAAGTTGGTGAATAAATCGTTGTACAAACGATGGCGAAGCAGGGCCGGTTTTAGGCCGATTTGACCGATTAGATCAAATTGGGCCCCGACTTGGAAAGGGGCCCCGCGCTAGCGGGGTCTTTCTGTATTTCGAGGTTTAAAATACTACTGAAACGTAAAGTAAAAAGTGAAATAATATTCTTTCTCCTAATATCAATTTGTTATGCATCGTAACTAAGTCAAATTTATATTTCTGTGTCTGCCTGTTACGTCATAATGAATATGGTTGCCAAACAATATAGATATGCTTGGAAGTAAAACAATTAATATATCGTAAATAGGCATCCACATTACCTTTAATTCGTTTTATAGCAAGTATTAAATGTCTATTTTTGTAGTTTGTATGTACTGGTATGTATTTTATGATATATAAACACCCATAAATTTTGCTATGAAGAGTAGGGGCCCCGCCATTACATTTCTAATTGGGCCCCGCGGTTCCTAGCACCGGGCCTGTGGCGAAGTATACACAGTTCAAGGCTAATTGCCACACAAAATGGTTGTCTTGCAGTATCAAATTGTTCCCTGCATTTTAACTCCTTGAGCGGCAAGGTATATTCCTCTTAGCGTTAATCTGTTGGCCTTAAAAATTATCAGCGTTCAAAATTACTGTTTCAGCGATAAAATTACTGCTTCTTAGCGTGAAGCATTATTGTTACTGCTTTAGCCTTAAATATTAATGTTAATAATTAACGTTAAAAGTTCCGCGTTTCCCCCAAACTGAAATCATTCACAATGTTGTAATTGGAGAAGTTATTCGGACTTATGGTTCCGGGTGTGGGCTCTATCGTAAGAGAATAATAATAATGACGTCATATTGTATTCAGTACACACTGACTTTTGCGAATTCTCTACATACATATATATGGTAAAATCAAAATGTGTTATAAATGGTGGTGGTTAACATGTAATTGACTTTCTCTAGCTTTATCTAAACTCCTTAGTAATTTTTGTCCGGTGATAATGGCTGCAAAAAACTTGAATGAGAAAGAATATAGAAGCGATCACGAGGTCGGTTTACTTGACAATGTAAACAGTTTACGTGAAGAAAGGATACTTTGTGATGTCACATTCAATGCGGAAGGTGGAGAAGTATCACCTCACAGAAGTATTCTTGCCGCGTTTTCCGAATATTACAGAGCCATGTTCACATCCAAGTGCAAAGAAGGCTGTACAGATGATGGTGTCAAAGTTGTTGGAATTACAGCTCTGATACTTAACCTGATCATAAGCTTCATTTACACTGCAAAGATCACAATCAACAGTGAAACGGTTTATCAACTGTACGAGGCGGCCGATATGTTGCAAATCAAATATGTGAAAGATTATTGTGTTGGATTTCTTCAAGACACACTTGAAGTTGGGAACTGTTTAATCGTTCGGGCATTTGCACATATGTACAATATTCCTGAGTTGGTGGCACATTGTGACAATTTCTTCTTAAACAATTTAGAGTTGGTTTCAAATGGACTGGACTTCAAAGAATTGAATCCGGATGAAACTGAAGCTCTTATTAAAATGGCAAAGACATCGGATTCTTCAAGTGAAGAGATTTTCAAAAGCATAATGAATTGGGTGAAACACGATGTTAAAAATCGACAACAATTCTTTGAACGCTTGTTTCAACTGATTGACATAAAAAAATTACCAACTTCCTTCCTTAAAGTGATTAAAAAAACTGAGTGGACTTGGATGAAAAAATGTGAAACTTTCGTTGATGTGATTTTGGCTGAATTGATCATTCGTAGTGAAAACCAACCAGAAGATGGAGCTAGAGCAGTAAATTTTGCAACCCAATTCCTTATTGTGGGTGGTTGTAATGCAGAAAAACTTGTCAGTATTTACGATGTTGTTGGGAAACATTCGAGAAATATTGTGTCAACATTGGAGGAAAGATGGGCTTCAACCAGCGTGAAGATAAACAACCATGTTTATACGGCTGGTGGTGGTGGATGGTCTGCCACAGATTCTCTTGAGCGTTTAGACTTGGAGCAAATTAATGCTGGTTGGCACAAGGTGGCATCTATGAATGAGAAACGAGGGTACGCAGCATCTGCTGTGTTGAATGATCAAATATTTACTGTGGGAGGTGTGAAACATCTCAATAATTACCGGTATTTATCATCGGCCGAATTTTACAACCCAGTGGTGGATGTATGGAATAATATTGCTCCAATGGAATCAAATCGATATAATCATGCATTAGATTCATATGATGGTCGTTTATATGCGTTTGGTGGAAATAATGGGAATCATTTAAATTCAATAGAAAGTTTGGACCCAAGAATGAGGAAATGGGAAAAGTTAACTTCTATGAAAGAGAACAGAAATGGACTGTGTGGTGTTGTTTGCAATGGTGAGATTTACGCCATTGGTGGTGACAGACTTGATTCGGTCGAACGATACAATTTTCGAACTAATTCCTGGACGTCGGCCAGCAGATTGAAGTACAAGCGAGTTGGTGCTTCCGCTTGCGTTGTGGATGGGAAGATATATGTCGTTGGAGGTTTTGATGGTGAATCCATGACCTCAGTGGAGGTTTATGATCCAACAATCGATGAATGGAAGATTGAAACCAACATGGAGATACCAAGACGTTATACATCAGTTGTAGCTTTGTAAGCGATATCTACAACCAAGCCACCAAGATTACATTGCAAATAATTCAACACTTTTGTTCACAATAACAATTAGTTAACCTGTTTGATATTTCCTGAACATAATTCTTGTTTGGAACAAAATCACCATAAATGTTGTAGTAATGCATTTATTCACATCATTCTATTTTAAAATTATCTAAAAAATTTTACTTTATTAAGTAATATACACTGTAATTTCACCACAAAAATTATGCTTTATTAAGTAATATACACTGTAATTTTAGCAAAAAATTGCTTTATTTAGTGATATACACTGTAATTTCCATTAAAATTGTGCTTTATCTAATAATATAACCTTATTATTTTAATATTTCTGCTGAGATTCAACTAAAACAATTATTCTGTATAACATGCTTGTAAAGACCAATGTGTTAGCTCTTTGGGGGAATTACCCATTATTTTATAATGTCATAATAAGCAGTCATATACGTGTTTTTTTATCTATCCCCCTTTATATTGTCTATAATTGATACATTATTATGATTGTTACAGATTTGCAATTAGAAATGTGATGGCGGGGCCCCTACTCTTCATAGCAAAATTTATGGGTGTTTATATATCATAAAATACATACCAGTACTAGTACAAACCACAAAAATATACATTTATTACTTGCTATAAAACAAAGAAAAGGTAATGTGGATGCTTATTTCCGATATATTGTTTTACACTTATTAGCAAAAAAGGAAAATTAGGCAATTAACCTCTAGTTTTTCAGAAAGAGACTTTTCTTGCCTTGCAACCATAGTCATTATGACGTAAGAGGCAGACACAGAAATATAATTGTGACTTAGTTACAATGCATAACAAATTGATATTATGAAAAAGAATATTATTTCACTTTTTATTTCACGTTTCAGTAGTATTTTAAACCTCGTAATACAGAAAGACCCCCGCTAGCGCGGGGCCCCTTTAGGGTGCGGGGCCCAATTAGATCTAATCGGCCTAAAACCGGCACTGAGTGGATAGGATATTCATGTTTATTCCTGTGAATGGGAAACTTAACGGGGTC
>CH001534.1:5144-15267 GCA_000149265.1 Ciona savignyi | reverse complement strand
ATTTATTACTTTTTTAAAGTTGTTTCATTGGAAATTTACAATCATGTCTCTGGTAAACAAACATCTATGATGGTACGGTTACACAAAATCCTGTTAGTTTTTTACCTTTGAAATTTTTTTTAATAAAGATGAATCAACTTTATCAAGATTTTAACTAACCGTAAGTCGTTATGCCAGAAGATAAGCGCGACCTCCCAAAGAATTAATGTAACGATCGTTATCTTCCTGTTTCATGTCATTAGCAAGAACAACGTCGTATTTTTTCTTATCGTACCGCTGTTTCTAATGTGATCAAAGGAATCGTTTCGGAGATAGGGTATCACATTTTTTCATTTTCGAGTAAACGGTTATAAAGGACGGGCCACCGCATGCAACTTGTACATTTGTTTCTGGATCGAGAACAATCCTCCGAATCAACATAATCTAATAATAAATCAATACAATGCAAGAATCCGTCGCAAAGCTTCCAGTTGATGATGTCAGTATTCTCTTAGCCATGGTAAGTTAACCAAACTTTTACTATAAGCTCTTACGATTGTTTATGTCATAGATTGATTACTTCTAACCTTAATTTTTATTCTTAGAGCTTGCAAGAAGTTCTGAAAATTCAAAAATCTGAGAACTCGACGAACTGCTCCATTCGACCAGCAGGTTCTCGTAGAATTTCCCGATCAAAAAATCGAAATTCATTAAGTGATAAAGGTATTCTGGCTGTGCGAAAAGTAAAGAGGACTTTTCGTGAAATGGAAGACAATGAAGAGCACTCTGGTCCGAAGAGAACCTGTGTTCGTATCCCTTCAAGTTTTGGTAAAGAAAATGTTACCACGCGTTAAAAAATCAATCTCGGGTAGATCGACAAAAATTATCGAAAAATTGAACAAACAGAAGTTGAAATCCAGCTCGCCTCTGTGGTTAAAAGTTGTGCGACAGCAACACGGAATGTCCTGTCACGATAAATTAAAGAAACTTCCAATACTAGTTTAATTTATTTACCTATAACCTCTTTTACACAACTTATGTTCCCAATGATTGTTCTTTCACTGTTGCATTGCCTTTGTCGCCTCTTTATTGTAAGTTTTTCAAATTTCTTTTCTATAATACAGATTTCACTTTCGAATTTATTTATCGTTTGTGTTCTTGAAATGCGGCGTTTCATTGATGCTCTATATTTACGGTAAATTGTATTTCCGTTTCAAAAAATATACAACAGAGTTTATAAATAATGGTTGTTGTTGATAAACGTACGAAATTGTTGTAATGAAAGTATATTTTTATACAAAATCTCCCCGTCGGGAAATCGTACCCCGGTCTCCCGCGTGACAGGCGGGGATACTCACCACTATACTAACGAGGACACGTAGTTGACCGAGTTGACATTCGCTTAAATGGTCAATCAATGTTGCTTGTAATTAAACAAAAAATCGTTGTTTTGGCTTCCAGAAAAAATATATAGGGAAGTCCTTTGACTTGATAATCCATTTGAATACAAACGAGAAATTAGAAATTTGCATGTCGTTTGCCAAAAAGAATTTCTAAGTAATATTTCGCTAAATATTTTCCTTACTACAGAATATATTTTAATACACCTAAAAAAATTTAGGATAATAAAAATTTGTTTTCATAAAATTCTCCCCGTCGGGGAATCGAACCCCGGTCTCCCGCGTGACAGGCGGGGATACTCACCACTATACTAACGAGGACACGCAGTTTACCGAGTTGACATTAGCTTAAATGGTCAATCAATGTTGCTTGTAATTAAACAAAAAATCGTTGTTTTGACTTCCAGAAAAAATATATAGGGAAGTCCTTTGACTTGATAATCCATTTGAATACAAACGAGAAATTAGAAATTTGCATGTCGTTTGCCAAAAAGAATTCCTAAGTAATATTTCGCTAAATATTTTCCTTACTACAGAATATATTTTAATACACCTAAAAAAATTTAGGATAATAAAAATTTGATTTCATAAAATTCTCCCCGTCGGGGAATCGAACCCCGGTCTCCCGCGTGACAGTCGGGGATACTCACCACTATACTAACGAGGACACGCAGTTTACCGAGTTGACATTAGCTTAAATGGTCAATCAATGTTGCTTGTAATTAAACAAAAAATCGTTGTTTTGACTTCCAGAAAAAATATATAGGGAAGTCCTTTGACTTGATAATCGATTTGAATGCAAACGAGAAATTAGAAATTTGCATGTCGTTTGCCAAAAAGAATTCCTACGTAATATTTCGCTAAACATTTTCCTTACCACAGAATATATTTTACTAAACCTAAAAAAATTGAGGATAATAAAAGTACGTTTTCATAAAATACTCCCCGTCGGAGAATCGAACCCCGGTCTCCCGCGTGACAGACGGGGATACTCACCACTATACTAACGAGGACACATTGTTGGACGAGTTAACATTGCTTAAATGGCCAATAATTGTTGCTTATTATTTAATTTAAAATCGTTGTTTAGGCTTACGAGCAGAATAAGATTGGGAAAACCTTTCATCCAATAACCCAGTTGAATATATACGAGAATGTAAAATTCTGCATGTCATTTGACAATGCGAAATCCTAAGTAAAACTTCGCAATTACTTTTCTTTATTGCAGACCTAAATTTAATTACTAACCTAGGCACCAAATTTTATATAAGTTCAATTCCATAATAATACACATGGAAACATTATAAGTACCACACAGATGAATTGATTACGAAACGGATTTATTACTTTTTTAAAGTTGTTTTATTCGAAATTTACAATCATGTCTCTTGTAAACAAACATCTATGATGGTACGGTTAAACAAAATCCTTGTAGTTTTTTACCTTTGAAATTTTTTTTAATAAAGATGAATCAACTTTATCAAGATTTTAACTAACCGTAAGTCGTTATGCCAGAAGATAAGCGCGACCTCCCAAAGAATTAATGTAACGATCGTTATCTTCCTGTTTCATGTCATTAGCAAGAACAACGTCGTATTTTTTCTTATCGTACCGCTGTTTCTAATGTGATCAAACGGATCGTTCGGAGATAGGGTATCACATTTTTTCATTTTCGAGTAAACGGTTATAAAGGACGGGCCACCGCATGCAACTTGTACATTTGTTTCTAGATCGAGAACAATCCTCCGAATCAACAGAATCTAATAATAAATCAATACAATGCAAGAATCCGTCGCAAAGCTTCCAGTTGATGATGTCAGTATTCTCTTAGCCATGGTAAGTTAACCAAACTTTTACTATAAGCTCTTACGATTGTTTATGTCATAGATTGATTACTTCTAACCTTAATTTTTATTCTTAGAGCTTGCAAGAAGTTCTGAAAATTCAAAAATCTGAGAACTCGACGAACTGCTCCATTCGACCAGCAGGTTCTCGTAGAATTTCCCGATCAAAAAATCGAAATTCATTAAGTGATAAAGGTATTCTGGCTGTGCGAAAAGTAAAGAGGACTTTTCGTGAAATGGAAGACAATGAAGAGCACTCTGGTCCGAAGAGAACCTGTGTTCGTATCCCTTCAAGTTTTGGTAAAGAAAATGTTACCACGGGTTAAAAAATCAATCTCGGGTAGATCGACAAAAATTATCGAAAAATTGAACAAACAGAAGTTGAAATCCAGCTCGCCTCTGTGGTTAAAAGTTGTGCGACAGCAACACGGAATGTCCTGTCACGATAAATTAAAGAAACTTCCAATACTAGTTTAATTTATTTACCTATAACCTCTTTTACACAACTTATGTTCCCAATGATTGTTCTTTCACTGTTGCATTGCCTTTGTCGCCTCTTTATTGTAAGTTTTTCAAATTTCTTTTCTATAATACAGATTTCACTTTCGAATTTATTTTATCGTTTGTGTTCTTGAAATGCGGCGTTTCATTGATGCTCTATATTTACGGTAAATTGTATTTCCGTTTCAAAAAATATACAACAGAGTTTATAAATAATGTTGTTGTTGATAAACGTACGAAATTGTTGTAATGAAAGTATATTTTTATACAAAATCTCCCCGTCGGGGAATCGTACCCCGGTCTCCCGCGTGACAGGCGGGGATACTCACCACTATACTAAGCGAGGACACGTAGTTGACCGAGTTGACATTCGCTTAAATGGTCAATCAATGTTGCTTGTAATTAAACAAAAAATCGTTGTTTTGGCTTCCAGAAAAAATATATAGGGAAGTCCTTTGACTTGATAATCCATTTGAATACAAACGAGAAATTAGAAATTTGCATGTCGTTTGCCAAAAAGAATTTCTAAGTAATATTTCGCTAAATATTTTCCTTACTACAGAATATATTTTAATACACCTAAAAAAATTTAGGATAATAAAAATTTGTTTTCATAAAATTCTCCCCGTCGGGGAATCGAACCCCGGTCTCCCGCGTGACAGTCGGGGATACTCACCACTATACTAACGAGGACACGCAGTTTACCGAGTTGACATTAGCTTAAATGGTCAATCAATGTTGCTTGTAATTAAACAAAAAATCGTTGTTTTGACTTCCAGAAAAAATATATAGGGAAGTCCTTTGACTTGATAATCCATTTGAATGCAAACGAGAAATTAGAAATTTGCATGTCGTTTGCCAAAAAAGAATTCCTACGTAATATTTCGCTAAACATTTTCCTTACCACAGAATATATTTTACTAAACCTAAAAAAATTGAGGATAATAAAAGTACGTTTTCATAAAATACTCCCCGTCGGGGAATCGAACCCCGGTCTCCCGCGTGACAGGCGGGGATACTCACCACTATACTAACGAGGACACATTGTTGGACGAGTTAACATTGCTTAAATGGCCAATAATTGTTGCTTATTATTTAATTTAAAATCGTTGTTTAGGCTTACGAGCAGAATAAGATTGGGAAAACCTTTCATCCAATAACCCAGTTGAATATATACGAGAATGTAAAATTCTGCATGTCATTTGACAATGCGAAATCCTAAGTAAAACTTCGCAATTACTTTTCTTTATTGCAGACCTAAATTTAATTACTAACCTAGGCACCAAATCTTATATAAGTTTAATTCCATAATAATACACATGGAACATTATAAGTACCACACAGATGAATTGATTACGAAACGGATTTATTACTTTTTTAAAGTTGTTTCATTCGAAATTTACAATCATGTCTCTTGTAAACAAACATCTATGATGGTACGGTTAAACAAAATCCTTGTAGTTTTTTACCTTTGAAATTTTTTTTAATAAAGATGAATCAACTTTATCAAGATTTTAACTAACCGTAAGTCGTTATGCCAGAAGATAAGCGCGACCTCCCAAAGAATTAATGTAACGATCGTTATCTTCCTGTTTCATGTCATTAGCAAGAACAACGTCGTATTTTTTCTTATCGTACCGCTGTTTCTAATGTGATCAAAGGAATCGTTCGGAGATAGGGTATCACATTTTTTCATTTTCGAGTAAACGGTTATAAAGGACGGGCCACCGCATGCAACTTGTACATTTGTTTCTGGATCGAGAACAATCCTCCGAATCAACATAATCTAATAATAAATCAATACAATGCAAGAATCCGTCGCAAAGCTTCCAGTTGATGATGTCAGTATTCTCTTAGCCATGGTAAGTTAACCAAACTTTTACTATAAGCTCTTACGATTGTTTATGTCATAGATTGATTACTTCTAACCTTAATTTTTATTCTTAGAGCTTGCAAGAAGTTCTGAAAATTCAAAAATCTGAGAACTCGAACGAACTGCTCCCATTCGACCAGCAGGTTCTCGTAGAATTTCCCGATCAAAAAATCGAAATTCATTAAGTGATAAAGGTATTCTGGCTGTGCGAAAAGTAAAGAGGACTTTTCGTGAAATGGAAGACAATGAAGAGCACTCTGGTCCGAAGAGAACCTGTGTTCGTATCCCTTCAAGTTTTGGTAAAGAAAATGTTACCACGGTTAAAAAATCAATCTCGGGTAGATCGACAAAAATTATCGAAAAATTGAACAAACAGAAGTTGAAATCCAGCTCGCCTCTGTGGTTAAAAGTTGTGCGACAGCAACACGGAATGGTCCTGTCACGATAAATTAAAGAAACTTCCAATACTAGTTTAATTTATTTACCTATAACCTCTTTTACACAACTTATGTTCCCAATGATTGTTCTTTCACTGTTGCATTGCCTTTGTCGCCTCTTTATTGTAAGTTTTTCAAATTTCTTTTCTATAATACAAATTTCACTTTCGAATTTATTTTATCGTTTGTGTTCTTGAAATGCGGCGTTTCATTGATGCTCTATATTTACGGTAAATTGTATTTCCGTTTCAAAAAATATACAACAGAGTTAATAAATAATGTTGTTGTTGATAAACGTACGAAATTGTTGTAATGAAAGTATATTTTTATACAAAATCTCCCCCGTCGGGGAATCGAACCCCGGTCTCCCGCGTGACAGGCGGGGATACTCACCACTATACTAACGAGGACACGTAGTTGACCGAGTTGACATTCGCTTAAATGGTCAATCAATGTTGCTTGTAATTAAACAAAAAATCGTTGTTTTGGCTTCCAGAAAAAATATATAGGGAAGTCCTTTGACTTGATAATCCATTTGAATACAAACGAGAAATTAGAAATTTGCATGTCGTTTGCCAAAAAGAATTTCTAAGTAATATTTCGCTAAATATTTTCCTTACTACAGAATATATTTTAATACACCTAAAAAAATTTAGGATAATAAAAATTTGTTTTCATAAAATTCTCCCCGTCGGGGAATCGAACCCCGGTCTCCCGCGTGACAGGCGGGGATACTCACCACTATACTAACGAGGACACGTAGTTGACCGAGTTGACATTAGCTTAAATGGTCAATCAATGTTGCTTGTAATTAAACAAAAAATCGTTGTTTTGACTTCCAGAAAAAAATATATAGGGAAGTCCTTTGACTTGATAATCCATTTGAATGCAAACGAGAAATTAGAAATTTGCATGTCGTTTGCCAAAAAAGAATTCCTACGTAATATTTCGCTAAACATTTTCCTTACCACAGAATATATTTTACTAAACCTAAAAAAATTGAGGATAATAAAAGTACGTTTTCATAAAATACTCCCCGTCGGGGAATCGAACCCCGGTCTCCCGCGTGACAGGCGGGGATACTCACCACTATACTAACGAGGACACATTGTTGGACGAGTTAACATTGCTTAAATGGCCAATAATTGTTGCTTATTATTTAATTTAAAATCGTTGTTTAGGCTTACGAGCAGAATAAGATTGGGAAAACCTTTCATCCAATAACCCAGTTGAATATATACGAGAATGTAAAATTCTGCATGTCATTTGACAATGCGAAATCCTAAGTAAAACTTCGCAATTACTTTTCTTTATTGCAGACCTAAATTTAATTACTAACCTAGGCACCAAATTTTATATAAGTTTAATTCCATAATGATACACATGGAACATTATAAGTACCACACAGATGAATTGATTACCAAACGGATTTATTACTTCTTTAAAGTTGTTTCATTCGAAATTTACAATCATGTCTCTTGTAAACAAACATCTATGATGGTACGGTTAAACAAAATCCTTGTAGTTTTTTACCTTTGAAATTTTTTTTATTAAAGATGAATCAACTTTATCAAGATTTTAACTAACCGTAAGTCGTTATGCCAGAAGATAAGCGCGACCTCCCAAAGAATTAATGTAACGATCGTTATCTTCCTGTTTCATGTCATTAGCAAGAACAACGTCGTATTTTTTCTTATCGTACCGCTGTTTCTAATGTGATCAAAGGGATCGTTCGGAGATAGGGTATCACATTTTTTCATTTTCGAGTAAACGGTTATAAAGGACGGGCCACCGCATGCAACTTGTACATTTGTTTCTGGATCGAGAACAATCCTCCGAATCAACAGAATCTAATAATAAATCAATACAATGCAAGAATCCGTCGCAATGCTTCCAGTTGATGATGTCAGTATTCTCTTAGCCATGGTAAGTTAACCAAACTTTTACTATAAGCTCTTACGATTGTTTATGTCATAGATTCGATTATTTCTAACCTTAATTTTTATTCTTAGAGCTTGCAAGAAAGTTCTGAAAATTCAAAAATCTGAGAACTCGACGAACTGCTCCATTTGACCAGCAGGTTCTCGTAGAATTTCCCGATCAAAAAATCGAAATTCATTAAGTGATAAAGGTATTCTGGCTGTGCGAAAAGTAAAGAGGACTTTTCGTGAAATGGAAGACAATGAAGAGCACTCTGGTCCGAAGAGAACCTGTGTTCGTATCCCTTCAAGTTTTGGTAAAGAAAATGTTACCACGGTCTAAAAAATCAATCTTGGGTAGATCGACAAAAATTATCGAAAAATTGAACAAACAGAAGTTGAAATCCAGCTCGCCTCTGTGGTTAAAAGTTGTGCGACAGCAACACGGGAATGTCCTGTCACGATAAATTAAAGAAACTTCGCAATACGTAGTTTAATTTATTTACCTATAACCTCTTTTACACAACTTATGTTCCCACTGATTGTTCTTTCACTGTTGCATTGCCTTTGTCGCCTCTTTATTGTAAGTTTTTCAAGTTTCTTTTCTAAAATACAGATTTCACCTTTCGAATTTATATATCGTTTGTGTTCTTGAAATGCGGCGTTTCATTGATGCTCTATATTTACGGTAAATTGTATTCTCCGTTTCAAAAAATATACAACAGAGTTTATAAATAATGGTTGTTGTTGATAAACGTACGAAATTGTTGTAATGAAAGTATATTTTTATACAAAATCTCCCCGTCGGGGAATCGAACCCCGGACTCCCGCGTGACAGGCGGGGATACTCACCACTATACTAACAAGGACACGTAGTTGACCAAGTTGACATTCGCTTAAATGGTCAGTCAATGTTGCTTGTAATTAAACAAAAAATCGTTGTTTTGGCTTCCAGAAAAAATATATAGGGAAGTCCTTTGACTTGATAATCCATTTGAATACAAACGAGAAATTATAAATTTGCATGTCGTTTGCCAAAAAGAATTTCTAAGTAATATTTCGCTAAATATTTTCCTTACTACAGAATATATTTTAATACACCTAAAAAAATTTAGGATAATAAAAATTCGTTTTCATAAAATTCTCCCCGTTGGGGAATCGAACCCCGGTCTCCCGCGTGACAGGCGGGGATACTCAACACTACACTAACGAGGACACGCAGTTTACCGAGTTGACATTAGCTTAAATGGTCAATCAATGTTGCTTGTAATTAAACAAAAAATCGTTGTTTTGACTTCCAGAAAAAATATATAGGGAAGTCCTTTGACTTGATAATCCATTTGAATGCAAACGAGAAATTAGAAATTTGCATGTCGTTTGCCAAAAAGAATTCCTACGTAATATTTCGCTAAACATTTTCCTTACCACAGAATATATTATACTAAACCTAAAAAAATTGAGGATAATAAAAGTATGTTTTCAGAAAATACTTCCCGTCGGGGAATCGAACCCCGGTCTCCCGCGTGACAGGCGGGGATACTCACCACTATACTAACGAGGACATATTGTTGGACGAGTTAACATTGCTTAAATGGCCAATAATTGTTGCTTATTATTTAATTTAAAATCGTTGTTTAGGCTTACGAGCAGAATAAGATTGGGAAAACCTTTCATCCAATAACCCAGTTGAATATATACGAGAATGTAAAATTCTGCATGTCATTTGACAATGCGAAATCCTAAGTAAAACTTCGCAATTACTTTTCTTTATTGCAGACCTAAATTTAATTACTAACCTAGGCACCAAATCTTATATAAGTTTAATTCCATAATAATACACATGGAACATTATAAGTACCACACAGATGAATTGATTACGAAACGGATTTATTACTTTTTTAAAGTTGTTTCATTCGAAATTTACAATCATGTCTCTTGTAAACAAACATCTATGATGGTACGGTTAAACAAAATCCTTGTAGTTTTTTACCTTTGAAATTTTTTTTAATAAAGATGAATCAACTTTATCAAGATTTTAACTAACCGTAAGTCGTTATGCCAGAAGATAAGCGCGACCTCCCAAAGAATTAATGTAACGATCGTTATCTTCCTGTTTCATGTCATTAGCAAGAACAACGTCGTATTTTTTCTTATCGTACCGCTGTTTCTA
>CH001537.1:1486-15317 GCA_000149265.1 Ciona savignyi | reverse complement strand
AAGAACTAAGGATCCTGGGTTGAATCCAGGCCAGGGTTGGAGAACCAGGGATGCTGGGTTAGAATCCAGGCCAGGGTTGGAGAACCAGGGATGCTGGGTTAGAATCCAGGCCAGGGTTGGAGAACCAGGGATCCTGGGTTCGAATATATGCCAGGGTTGGCGAACCAGGGATCCTGGGTTCGAATCCATGCCAGGGTTGGGGAGTAAGTGATTTTGGGTTCGAATCTAGGTCAGGGTTGGAAAACCAGTGATCCTGGGTTCGAATCCAGGCCAGGGTTGGTGAACCAGGGATCCTGAGTTAGAATCCAGGCCAGGGTTGGAGAACCAGGGATTCTGGGTTCGAATATATGCCAGGGTTGGCGAACCAGGGATCCTGGGTTCGAATCCAGGCCAGGGTTGGAGAACCAGGGATCCTGGGTTCGAATCTAGGCTAGGGTTGGAGAACCAGGGATCCTGGGTTCGAATCCATGCCAGGGTTGGACAACCAGTGATCCTGGGTTCGAATCCATGCCAGGGTTGGAGAACCAGGGATCCTGGGTTCGAATCCAGGCCAGGGTTGGAGAACCAGGGATCCTGGGTTCGAATCTATGCCAGAGTTGGAGAACCAGGGATCCTGGGTTCAAATCCATGCCAGGGTTGGAGAACCAGGGGTCCTGGGTTCAAATCCGGTCCAGGGTTAATTTCTAAGCCAATATTATAGATACAGCCACCTACCGACAGCTAAGAGCATGAGGAAACCAGGAACACCAAACGCCACTGCGTAACATTCGTCATATTTGGGGCCCACATGTCCTGGATAGCAATCAAGGTCTGCGCGGAACATGGGGGTGATGAACTTGGATATCAGAGCTCCGGAGTTGATGGCAAAATAGAACATGGAGAAGAATTGACTCAGGTAAACCGTCTGTAAGTTTTGCGCCGTTAATATTTGTCCCTTGATGTTGCAACGACTGTTAATTTAGTCATTCTGACACTGTATGTTAATATAATAATAATACAGGTCCGGCCCGTTGGTCTAACGGTTAAGTGCGTCGCCTTTCAATCGAAAGGTTGAAGGTGCGAAACTGGTCGTTAGCCAGTCGGTTGTGTCCTTGGGCAAGGCACTTTACGGACATTGCCTGAACCCAGCGGATTAATGGGTTCTACCAAATTGAAGGAATGTGTCTATCATATACAACACACTGCAATAGCTCCGGTAACCCGACGATGGGCGCGAGGTGATCTGACGATTTCCCGTGTGTTAACCCCCTTGGTTTTACCATTCACGGGGATAAAGATGAATATCCTATCATATGAGTTAAATACTACGACAACAAATTAAGAAACTGAACTCGAAGTCGTTGGCCTCATGAACTAAACCCAATCGATAAATGGTCGTTTATATTAGGTAAAATGATTTGATGACGCAACGACAAGTGCGTTCGGTGTTTCACTTCTATGCCCCATAAAACTGATTGATTTTAACTGCTTACTCAGTCTTACGAAAACCGAGGAATAAACACAACATGGATTCTTACACCCCAGGATACTCTTTTGTTTCTATACTTACCATCGGTAGCTGACTACCATCGCGCAAACTGTGGTGCGGACCGGGCTTAACCCAAGAATGAAGCCACACTTATTCTCATGAAACAGTTATAAAATCCCTAATATACGAAGTTGTTTACCTGGTGTGATTTGAATTGGTCCCCGCCAAACGACGATACACATGGCTTAATTCCACCTGTTCCCATGGCAATCAGTAGAAGTCCAATCATGGAAAGAACTCTGGAACGACAATCGTTGAAAATACGTCACGCCCTGACAGGTGGATTCAACACTAGGTGTCACCAAACACAACTATTTGACGTCATCTATTCGACCGATTATCGTCAACATATATTGCCGACAAAATAGCTTGGTGGGTAAGAGCATCACATTTCATCCCAAGGGTTGCAGGTTTGAAACTGTTTACTTACTGGTAGTTTGTGTCATTTGAAAACTTTACGGTAAGCCTAATCTGACAGATGCCCATGTGATAAAGCCCCTTGCATTTTCCCATTCACAAGGATAAACATAAATATATTATCTTCTTTTGCAGATAAGCGACATAATTATTTTAAAATACGTGTCTTTGTCATATTTACATGTGTGTCGTGTTGCCGGGTATAAATGGTATCGCTGCGATTGTCTTCATCACGTGGCCAATGACGTACACGATGGACAGGTACGCAATGGTTTTGTATTTCCCCCAGTAAGAATCGGCTAAAATACCGCCAACTAGTGGGAAAAAATAGGCCAGCATGGTGAAGGCGTGAAAGATTGAAGTTGACGTGTCGTCATCAAAACTGAGGAAATTCCGGGCGTAGAGGATAAGAACGGCTGCGGGAATAAAGATCTGATGAATGTTCGATATGTTGGATACCAATGTCATATGTTTCACCAAAACACCTTTATAAGCTACCAATGGTATCTATGTTGCGTGCAAATTAAAGGTTAAGTCTGATTATCCACACACTGTAATACCTCCAGCAACCCTGATGTGTATTACTGTGCTCGACTGTGGGCATGAAGTGTATTACTGTGTTTAACTGTGGGCATGATGTGTAATACTGTACTCGACTGTGGACATGAGATGTATTAATGTTTGACTGTTGGCATGAGGTGTATTATTACTGTGTTTGACTGTGGGCATGAGGTGTATTACTGTACTCGACTGTGGGCATAAGGTGTATTACTGTGCTCGCCTGTGGGCATGAGGTGTATTACTGTGCTCGACTGTGAGAATGAGGTGTATTACTGTGCTCGACTGTGGGCATAAGGTGTATTACTGTGCTTGACTGTGGGCATTAGATGTATTACTGTGCTTGACTGTGGGCATGAGGTGTATTACTGTGCTCGACTGTGGGCATGAGGTGTATTACTGTGCTCGACTGTGGGCATAAGGTGTATTACTGTGCTCGACTGTGGGCATAAGGTGTATTACTGTGCTCGACTGTGAGCATGAGATATATTACTGTGCTCGACTGTGGGCATGAGGTGTATTACTGTGCTCGACTGTGAGCATGAGGTGTATAACTGTGTTCGACTGTGGGCATGAGGTGTATTACATGCTCGACTATGGGCATGAGGTGTATTACTGTGCTCGACTGTGGGCATGAGGTGTTTTACTGTGCTCGACTGTGGGCATGAGGTGTATTACTGTGCTCGACTGTAGGCATGAGGTGTATTATTGTGTTGATGATCAGATAAACACTCACTTCGCATGCCGTAGAAGGAAAATCGTTCGCAAAATTCGTTTCCGATGATAAAGAAAACTTGTTTCGGGTATTTCCCTTTCCCCTGCTAAACAGAAATGTGAGATAAGTTTAAGTGATCGTCTCTTGATGGTTTGAATCTATTAATCAAAAAGACTATAATTTGGCCGCGCTAACCAATCGGCCGCACATGCTGTATATGAATCGGTCGCGCTAACCATTCAGCCACACATGCTGTATATAAATCGGTCGCGCTAACCATTCGGCCACACATGTTGTATATGAATCGGTCGCGCTAACCATTTGGTCACACATGCTGTATGTGAATCTGGCGCGCTAACCATTCGGCCACACATGCTGTATATTAATCGGTCGCGCTAACCATTCGGCCACACATGCTGTATATCAATCGGTCGCGCTAACCATTCGGCCACACATGCTGTATATGAATCGGTTGCACTAACCATTCGGCCACAAATGCTGTATGTGAATCTGTCGCGCTAACCATTCGGCCACACATGCTGTATATTAATCGGTCGCGCTAACCATTCGGCCACACATGCTGTATATGAATCGGTCGCGCTAACCATTTGGTCACACATGCTGTATGTGAATCTGTCGCGCTAACCATTCGGCCACACATGCTGTATATTAATCGGTCGCGCTAACCATTCGGCCACACATGCTGTATATGAATCGGTCGCGCTAACCATTCGGCCAAACATGCTGTATATGAATCGGTCGCGCTAACCATTCGGCCAAACATGCTGTATATGAATCGGTCGCGCTAACCATCCACACATTTGAACGGCACTTAAGTTTAACTGTTAAAGGCAAAATATATCCACCCACCTTATGTTCTTGTGCTCCATTCCGGAGAAAAACTTTATCCTCGGTGATCTCATCCGATTCCATTTCGCACTAAGTCACCACAGATCAAAGTAACGTAAATATTTAAAATCTGTAAACCATTTAAACTAATGTTTCTCACGCGTAATTAATAATATAAGAAAAATAATATTACTGATTGCGGTATTTGTAAAGAGCATGAATACATGGCTATCTTTCCGTCTAAAACTGCTCTATGACAGTAAGTACTTACGCTGCAATTTTCTGCAAATTCTCCACGACCACTCGACCGAAGCGCGCTTTTATAGTGGCTTATGTTACGTCATAACGAAAAAGAATTATTCATTGTTTGAATGGTTGGCTAACAGATAAAGAGGTCGAGTGGTCGGTAGGCAACACAGGACCCCATGATCCGAAGCAATTTTACAAAGTTTGTTCTAAGATACAAGATTGGTGTCAGAGCCCAGATCCATGGAACAAATGACTCTAAATCTAGGATTCCAGAAGTAAAATAGAAACTAACAAATCACTTATGTAAATTCTGCATAATTAGGCCAAATAGATATTAGAAACTTTGCTTTTAAATTGCGTAAAACAGGTTAAGTAATGTTATTATAAGTTCGTTATATCGCACAAATGACAACTGACATCAATCACTTATAACCTCAATCACTGCAAAATGAATATCATACCGTGTCATCCACTACAGTTCCATTTGCTATCAGTATTCTAACTTCATATCTGTCTGCAAATCTGTTAGATTAAAATTAATTTACGTTTGACCAAATAATCTGGACGTTTGGTGTTAAATGTGGGCTTGATAGCAGACGCGTGATAGATTTGATGTTTATCATTCGACGTTGTGTCCCTGTTCGTTTAAATCTGCAAAAATATTTGTTGATGACAGTCGGTTCTTCCATTGGGTTTGCACCCAGTTACTTTATGGTAGAAAACCTTTTATAAAATTAGTTGCAAACTATATAAAATGTATTAATTGTAGATTTACGGGCATTAGGCTCATACTTAATAAACCACTGATAAAAATTAAGAAGTGAAATGTGGCAACGCTAAAAGGAGGGAAAGTGGGAAGGAGGGGAGGAGGGAAACTGCACATTGAATTTGCGGAAAATAATTTAAACCGCTACCTAAACACTAATCTCAACCCCAGAACTAACGTTAACCTCGGCCCCATGTTTAAAAGTAACTCTAATGTCACAATCTTTTTTTAGTGAGCAGTGTTCCGCCTTCACTCTCTTTAGTTTTCCCCAGTGAAGTATCCATAATACTAAGGGAAACCTGCTTTCTGGGAGTTTAAAGATAACCGTTACGGAGCAACTGTCATCCAACACAGTGAATGGATATTATGACGGGGTTTAACATATTTTAGATTGCAATACAAATAAAATTCTATATTGCATTAAAAAAATCATAGATTGCAATAAATAATAAACATATTCATATTGCAATATATGAAAATAAAGTTTAGCATATTCTAGTTTGGTCGGTTTGTTCATTTGTCAAGTCAATATAATCTGCCGGGACCCACTTTTAAAGCCAGTCTTTAGCTCAGTGGTTCTTAACTGGGGGGCACGCCTCCCCAGGGGGGCGCGAGCCTTAATAAATTTACAACACATTTTTTTATTAATTTTGGGAATCCAAGCTTTGCAAACAAAACTAAACTTTTGCTGCACATGTTTTTTTTTCTAGATCAAAAGTACGTTATGTCAGTTGTGTTACAATATTTAAAAATATTTTTACATAGGATAGGATAGGATATTTATCTTTATCCCCGTGAATGGGAAAACCAAGGGGGTTATCACACGGGCAATCGTCAGATCACCTCGCGCCCACCGTCGAGTTACCGGAGCTATTGCAGTGTGTTGTATATGATAGACACGTTCCTTTAATTTGGTAGAACCCATTAATCCACTGGGTTCAGGCAATGTCCGTTAGGTGCCTTGCCTAAGGACACAACCGACTAGCTAGCGACCAGTTTGGCATCTACAACCTTTCGATTAACCGCTAGACCAACCGGCAGGATATGTATAGAATACGCTTCTTCTTTACCTGAAAAAAACATAAAAAACTAGCCTGCCATTAATCACAATCCTGCTTCACGAACTAAGTATGATGTCATAAAATGGCTGAAATACCGATTGTGCTGCTGTATTTTGGTTTACGCGATTACGCCCCATCTTTGTATTTAAAGATGGGGGCGTAAACTGACTTTTATCGCGCAAGGGAGGCGCGGCACCAAAAAGGTTAAGAACCACTGGTCCAGCTAATTGATTGTGTCCTACTAAACGAATGTCGCTTGAACCCAGTAAATCAATGGGTAAAACTGGGGGTCGACCGCAATAAAAGGAAAACAACACTGTGTGAAATATAGACTCAAGTGTTCTTTTGTTTGTTTCACTTGTGCATGGGTATTATACTTATTAAGCGCTCGCTACAGTAGCAATAAAATTTATAAAAGCCGCATTAGAAAGAGTCTGAGGTTGCCGTCTTCTGTTGAGTATAGCAGGAGAAACGTCCCTGCCATGCACACCAGTAGGGTATCTTCGGTACACCGGCGATCCATTTAAATCCAACCATTTAAACATACAGGTTTATTACGTCAATAATCAATCTGATATTACCAAAAGATATCAATTCATGTCATTATTTTAAAATGTTAATACTAGAAACATATAAGGCTGGTTGTGATTTAGTTATTCCGTTTTAAAATAAGAAATCGTTATAAACCGTTGTTCTTTCGGTACAGTTTTGAATAGTCATCAAAATATATTATTTCAATGAATTTTTAAATTGCTGAGTCACGGCGTAAACTCGAAGAGTCGAAGGTTCTATTGTTGTTGTATTGTTAGTCACACAGCAAAATCCAGACAAACTCAGAATATGTACAGTTTCGAAGGTAATTTTCGAAGTTCTCCAGAAGTTTCACTTGGCGGCCGAAGTTCTGTGGTAAGCAAAGTTGTGGACATTTATGTTTATCTTCAGGAATGGGAAAATGCAATGGGGTTAACGCACTGGCAATCGTCAGACCACCTCGCGCCCATCGTCGGGTTATCGGAGCTATTGCAGTGCGTTGCATATGATAGACACCTTCCTTCAATTTGGTAGAACCCATTAATCCGCTGGCTTCAAGCAATGTCCAAAGAGTGCCTTGCCCAAGGACACAACCGACTAGGTAGTGACCAGTTTCAAACCTGAAACATTTCACCTTATATTTGACGCATTAATCCACTAATCTATTAAGTCATTAAATAACAATATATTTTAAATCAGGGGTTTTAAATGCGCGCGATTAAGGGTTTCGATCCAACAACCTTTTGGTTGATATTCAGGCGAGCGATTAAACCATTTGACTTGATGATTTAATCAACAAGTAATTTAGCAAAACGATAAATAAAAGTGAAAATAACAAACATGAACTCTGACTTCTTCTACCTTGTTTACCTGTTCATTCTGATACTGGAATTATCTTCGTGATTTATTTAGCGGTTCAGGTGCGATACCTGTAATTACTACAGGATCGCTTGGAACGCTTGGAGGGTCAGGGTTTCAAACGCTTTTTAAGAGCGATCCAAACATTCTAAGCGATCAAAGCGATCCAGTAGTAATTAAAGGAACCCGCTTAGGCATTCAATATTGAATCGAACCTCCCACAGGACCGGTTGTCGAAGTCCAACCTCCTCCAGAAAGCTCATTATGAGCGGCAGAAACGCGAGGTAAGCAGCCACTAGGTGGATTTTCCTGGTTCTCACCTCTTAGTGGCACCTGCTTCGTTTCTTGATATCTCTTACTTCAGTTTGTTATATTTTTGTGCGTTTACCAAATAAATATGTTTGATTGATTGGTATTTTCGTATTCGAATTTGCATAAGTACAAATTGATTAATAACCATAAAAAGCATGTCTAACAAGATCTGTTTTGTCCCAAGGTTTTTTTTAATTTTGTTATTTTGCGTTTACACCCCCAGAAATGTAGACAAGTTGAACAATTAAGTAAAATACCTGTGTTGTATCCAACAATGCAATAGCTGTTATAATAATGTGAAGATATCTTGTGTTAGGCTAAAGAGAATCGCAACTGTTTCTCTCCAATATAAATGGAGATTATAAGGTTTTCATTTTGTCGATGTCATTGCTCTTACCTCATCAAAATGAAGATTATCTTTTTTCTATTTCAAAAATATCTTTCACAGAAGTTTTTAAAAAAATAATTTTTGCGGAAAATAATAGTCTATTTAGAAAAGTCATCTTTTAAAATTCTTTTCAAATTCCCTAGTTTCGTTAAATTTATTATTATTTCAATGCAGAATAATCGGCAACGAATCAAAGGGGCCATCATCTTACAGTCGTATATTCGATCGTACTTGGTTCGGCAGAAAATAAAACAACAATTTCGAATTTTGTTTTGCAACAAAAAGGACTCACTTAATTTGGTCGACTTGACAAGACTATTATCATTCTTCTATGATGTCACAAAAGATTCAGAATATTTGGTTTGTTTTTATTTATCTTATTATTTCACAAATCTTCTATTGCTTATTAAGAGAGTTAAAATTTGACTTTTATTAGTTACCATTTCATTGAATCAATGTAAAGTGGCTTGCTCTGGTGCATAGTAATACACATCATGCCCACAGTCGAGTTGCTGGAGCTATTACAGTGTGTGAATGGTTGGTTCATTTATATTCTCGTGGGTGGGAAGCCAGGCTTTATCCACGAGTATCGTAAGACACCTCATGCCCATAGTCGAGTTGCTGGAGCTATTACAGTGTGTGAATGGTTAGTTCATTTATATTCTCGTGGGTGGGAAGCCAGGCTTTATCCACGGGTATCGTAAGACACCTCATGCCCACAGTCGAGTTGCTGGAGCTATTACAGTGTGTGGATGGTTGGTTCATTTATATCATCGTGGGTGGGAAGCCAGGCTTTATCCACGGGTATCGTAAGACACCTCATGCATAGGCGCCAAGTTTTTCAAAAGTCTGGGAGTGCGGCCAAAAAATTGAACATGTTGGCCTTCATTTATACCTTACGTACCGACGCAGGCGTGGTTACCGTGTAAATAATTGTGAAGATACGCTCTGGCAAATTTAAATGGTTACGGATGTCTATTCGCACGGTTAAACTTAGATGCGCCTTTCGTTATAAGTTTAGCTGCAATGCTGGACCTCACGTGATGCCCACCGCAGCTGATGTCGGCATATTTGCTTTGATCGGGCGGCGCCGATTCTTAAGATAAAAAGTAGGATTGGACAAGGTAACACGTGCGCTTAAAATCATCCGTATTTAAATTAACCTATCGTACGCCGTTACGGTCATAAATTTAATAAAATTCTTTTTTAAATTCGTTTTCGCGAATTGCTTTATTAACAATCAGTGCACATTGTACAATCAACCCAAGAAATAATGACGTTCCACATCGGACAGTAACAGGACCTGTTAAAAATCGTTTTTAACGCGTTCTCACCGACACTTGGGGTTTTAGACAAACTTATATAACAATCACCAACAGCTTAAATCGATAAATCAGGAAATTTACTTGGACAAAGCAAAAATATTTCGGCCAACGGTGGCGTAAGAGAAGCTAAGGTATGAAGTAAGCGAGTGCAGCACTCAATGGTAAGGCTCTCTTCTACGTGAACAGGATTGACGCTTTTTAATAAATTACCAAGAACACAGAGAAAGCGATAAACAGAAAAGGATTCCATTGAGGCTAAATGAGATCTGGCACTGTTCGCCCTATTTAGCTCGGTATTAGATATGTTTGTGTTTAGTTTATTTTTTTGTTTCCACGATGAAAACATAAATCAGGATTTAAAAAAAAAATTGGAAACGGAAAAAACGGCAAAACGACAGTCGTTAGAACACGTCTAAAAAACAAGCCATAAATTATTAAAATCCGGTAAACTTAGACGTGGCCGCTAAACCCAAATAAAAAAAATAAATAAGATAACACTAAGCCTCGAAGAAAAGTGTGCGGTAAAGAGACCCGTGCAATGGGGGAGTCAGGAGAAGGGGTGGCCTGGAAAGTAGGGGCCACAGTGGAAAAAGAAAAACCCCAAAAATGAAATTCCACTAAAAAGTGTCAACATATACCGAATATACTTGTTTATAGGTGGCAACTTTTTTCCTAATATTTAAAAAAAAAGATAGATGCGACCAATCCGCTCGACATAAGTGCAAATCGCCACCAAATTGAAACAAAATTAAGTTTTCGGCTAATGCAAGGTGTTCATGAAAATCGTATGGTCTGCGCTTGCGTACATGCACTTATCATCGCCCACATGGCGTCAAGTTAGCAGATGACGCACCCGTGCATATGATCTGATTTTAACACGAAATAGTATGCATTTCAATTTAGGGGAGATTATAATAAGACTTGTATTAATGATTGTAAAATAAAACTTCGGCTTATAGTAGATTTGTTGGCAATCGAATTAGAGTGAAAACCACAAATTGCTATTTCTAAAATATATTATGTTGATTCTTCCTGGCTGTGGTTACGGCGCTTTAGAAAAGAAAAAGTTTTTCTGTCTTTCTTGATGACTCGTGCGAACCACGGCGGCCACGATTGGCATAAAAGAGAAGACCGTTAGTCTGTTTATTAACGATCGTGGGCCTTTCCGCGTTGGTCGGGAGAGAAAAAGCTTTTACACGTCGTTATTTATTGAAGTTTTCAAGAATCTGTTATCTCTTATTTTACCTCGCTTCTATATTAAGCCCTTAAAAAATACAAAATAGGATGCAAAAAAGCTAGGGTAATGGCCTTTTAAATCCCTAGGTTTTCAGTGCGACCTATGTGCCAGTCAACCCCAAACTAACCTTTTAATACAAAACTAATAATGCGACCTATACCTATAGGCGAGTATATACGGTAAGTTCCTCGAGCAAGTTGAGAAATTTTTCGTATTCCAGAAGGAATGTGTCCACAGCAGATAAAAACACGTTGTTAGACACAGTGGACGTAATGCGATCCTTTTTTGCTGGCTTTAAAAGTTTAAACGAATCTTGGGCGGAAAGTTTAATTTGATGACCTACACAATGAACGTAAAAAGCATTTGTGCTCTTGATCTCGCATTGCGCTATCTGACCTAATTACGCAATCACAAAAGTAACGCGTATAACAAATACCGCGTCGCTTTATCTGCGCGCATTTGGGCTTGCTAGTTTGATTCACAATAGCGAAAATAACCGATATTCGGCAGGATAATAATGCAATATTCGGACAGAAAATATTAGTAAAATAGGGTCGCTATCCCGCTCCGGTCCGTCCTATTACTACCGTGCGAAACAATCCAAAATCCAAAATTATTAATTTTTTAATTATTTTTTTTATAAAAACGCTTTTGGCGCAGGGAGTGCGGCACTCCCAGTGGTTAACACAGGGAGTGCGCGGCACTCCCCGCACCCCCGTACTTGGCGCCAATGACCTCATGCCCACAGTCGAGTTGCCGGAGCTATTACAGTGTGTGGATGGTTGGTTCATTTATATCCTCGTGGGTGGGAAGCCAGGCTTTATCTATGGGTATCGTAAGACACCTCATGCCCATAGTCGAGTTGCTGGAGCTATTACAGTGTGTGAATGGTTAGTTCATTTATATTCTCGTGGGTGGGAAGCCAGGCTTTATCCACGGGTATCGTAAAACACTTCATGCACACAGTCGAGTTGCTGGAGTTATTACAGTGTGTGAATGGTTGATTCATTTATATCCTCGTGGGTGGGAAGCCAGGCTTTATCTATGGGTATCGTAAGACACCTCATGCCCACAGTCGAGTTGCCGGAGCTATTACAGTGTGTAGATGGTTGATTCATTTATATCCTCGTGGGTGGGAAGCCAGGCTTTATCCACGAGTATCGTAAGACACCTCATGCCCACAGTCGAGTTGCTGGAGCTATTACAGTGTGTGGATGGTTGGTTCATTTATATCCTCGTGGGTGGGAAGCCACACTTTATTCACGGGTATCTTTAGACACCTCATGTCTACAGTCGAGTTGCTGGAGCTATTACATTATGTAGATGGTTGGTTTATTTATATCGTCGTGGGTGGGAAGCCAGGCTTTATCCACGGGTATCGTAATACACCTCATGCCCACAGTCGAGTTGTCGGAGCTATTACAGTGTGTAGATGGTTGGTTCATTTATATCCTCGTGGGTGGGAAGCCAGGCTTTATCCACTGGTATCGTAAGACACCTCATGCCCACAGTCGAGTTGCTGGAGCTATTACAGTGTGTGGATGGTTGGTTCATTTATATCCTCGTGAGTGGGAAGCCAGGCTTTATCCACGGGTATAGTAAGACACCTCATGCCCACAGTCGAGTTGCTGGAGCTATTACAGTGTGTGGTTAATCCCACCTTGGTTCAAAATTGGATGACTTCTTTTATACCACGGAGTTGGAGCCATGTAAGGCAGCTTGTTTAGATGCAGAGCATTAGAGCCTATTTATGTTTGTATATTACAATTTATACTGATTCGTATTATAAATTGTTCTAGAATTGGTTGCTGCAGCAAATTTTGAAGAACATCGCTGATTGGTCAAATCTATGCCCGGTGGTTTTGAGAGTTCGGCTGTTAAAGTTTTGCTGCAGGTTTCATATCCTTGTATATTTATGTGTATCTTGTGTGAGTGTCCCTATATTCATGTATATCTTGTGTAGGTGTCCCTATATTCATGTATATCTTGTGTAGGTGTCCCTATATATTTATGTATATCTTGTGTAGGTGTCCCTATATTCATGTATATCTTGTGTAGGTGTCCCTATATTCATGTGTATCGTGTGTAGGTGTTCCTATATTCATGTATATCTTGTGTAGGTGTCCCTATATTCATGTATATCTTGTGTAGGTGTCCCTATATTCATGTACATCTTGTGTAGGAGTCCCTATATTCATGTATATCTTGTGTAGGTGTCCCTATATTCATGTGTATCTTGTGTAGGTGTCCCTATATTCATGTATATCTTGTGTAGGTGTCCCTATATTCATGTATATCTTGTGTAGGTGTCTCTATATTTATGTGTATCTTGTGTAGGTGTCCCTATATTCATGTGTATCGTGTGTAGGTGTCCCTATATTCATGTATATCTTGTGTAGGTGTCCCTATATTCATGTATATCTTGTGTAGGTGTCCCTATATTCATGTATATCGTGTGTAGGTGTCCCTATATTCATGTGTATCTTGTGTAGGTGTCCCTATATTCATGTATATTATGTGTGAGTGTCCCTATATTCATGTACATCTTGTGTAAGTGTCCCTATATTCATGTATATCTTGTGTAGGTGTCCCTATATTCATGTGTATCGTGCAGGGTTCGAATTAAGGGATCGCGAATCGCTATTCGCGAACCGTTTTTTAAAGTTCGCGAATTACAAAATTTAACAAAATCGCGAAAATATAAATTACCGTTACTGATTTCGCGCACTTTTAATAATAAATCATCAACAAGTTAATATAACATTGTTTACCTTCAACATAACATTTAACAATCACATTACTATTACATTTATTTACATTGGCTTTACTTTGCATTATTGACGCATAATAAGCATTTCTATCACAACGCAACAATAGCCATTATGCGTTAATATACCACGATTTCTTTATTTATGATTGGCGGAGATGCGACACACCCCTTTATAGTAAGGTTATATGGAGTTTTAACAAGTAAGATTACTCGTTTCAAAGGCTTCGTTTCGTCGATATTCGTCCTATTCTACACGCATTAACTCAC
>CH001545.1:0-92471 GCA_000149265.1 Ciona savignyi | reverse complement strand
GTAGCAGGAGATGTGCACAGTATACACTGAGCGTGGTGCGTCGATTTACAAGTGAACGAAACACTAATGATTTTCATTTGAAGCACCGTCTGAAGACAGCTCCAAGTATATATGTACGAATTGTTTATGTTAAATGGAATTTTAAGCAACTTACAACTTTCTCTAATTCTTAAATATAATGTTTATGTAGGTTACTGCATTTGGAGTACAGTTCACAGCGGCAGTCTGGTTTTGGTTTGATGAAAGGTGAAACGGTGGAACGTCTGTGGTTCTACTTGATGTGGAATTTTGAAAAAAATGTCCAAAGAAATGAACCCTGAAAATCGAACTGTTCTTTTAACTTATGCTCTTCTTCATTATGGAAACCGTGTCAAAAAATGGGGTAAGGTCTATAGTGTTAAAAATAAATGTCACATACTCACATTGACATTTTTTAATTTGTTTAAGCCACATCATTTGTCAATAAGCTAAACAAAGCAAACCACTTACTCAAAGAATCCCAATCAAAATTTGACATTTTTCCTCATACCCTAGTACATATATATCTAGTTAAAGTTTGTTCCTTTGGGAAATTTTTTTGAAGAAGTATTCTTATTACTTTAAGGTTACAAGTTGTGACAAATATTTCTTGTTATGTTGCAATTGCTTATCTACCGGTATTTTTATTCTAGCTTTTTATGTTGTTTGCATCAGATTCACAAAAATAATACATCACACTTATGAAATAATTACTTGCAGTAACCATTACTGCTCTGGCCATGTTAGAGGAAACGCATTCTAATACGTCTGGTGTTGCACCTTTGACCTGGAAAGAAGAGTATGCCCTGAAGTTATGTTACTACTATATGATGCAAAAAGTGTTATGGTGCACTATCAAGATCAAATTGTCTGAACAAATAAAGCTGTAACAAGCACAACCCAGTAATTTCTCAACCTTACCTCTTATCCCACCAACTGCGGCTTGAAATTACTCAAAGTGACCTAGAAAATGATTTAGCAAGTGCCGAACCATTTAAATCATGGACACATGCACTGAACGAATTGTTGGGTCTTGAAAATATTCGGCAAATGCCACAAGATCACAAACAAATCACCGATCATTCGTTGGAGTCCGTCGACGACATTTTAGAACGTCTACATTATACAACTTATTCCGATGAAGAAGCGTAGAAGCCTGCCTAACTGTGTATGCTATTTGAAAAGTATTTTGCGTTGTGTATTGATTAAACCTTTGTAATATTGGCCACCTTCAACAATCGTTCATGCTCTGTTTTGCGTTGGAAGACGTTTGGGTTTTCTTAATAAATATATGCAAGTATTTATGTTGAATTTTTGACATTACTTTAATTGTAAACAAAACTTGTTCGCCGACACTCTTAACAAATATTGGTGTTTACAACGTTAGAATAGGATATTCATGTTTATCCCCGTTAGTGGAAAAACCAAGGGGGTTAACACACGAGCAATCGTCAGATCACCTCGCGCCCACCGTTGGGTTAACGGAGCTATTGTAGTATGTTGTCTATGGTAGGCACGATCCTTTAATTTGGTTGAACCTATTAATCCGCTGGGTTCAGGCAATGTCCGTAAAGTGCCTTTCCCAAGGACACAGCCGATTAACTAGCGACCGTATGTCGAGCTCACAGCATATGTCGAGTTAGATATCAAACTTGCAATACACTATAACTGACTGCATAGTGATACCATGTAAGACAACATTAAAACGTTTTATACCTGTTTTAGTCAATATTTTACTTTTTCAAGTGCAACGTAGCAAGTCCTTTATTATTTGGTCGAATGGTATGCCGATAAGACAGTGTCCTTAAAACCACGGTAAATTTCTGTAATCCGTATTGGTTAACTAATAATTCAGTCACGTTCGTTTTATTTTATCACGTTAAAAAGTACAAAAACAGACTTGGTGAAGCCATTTATATTAAACCTGATTGATAGCTATGCGAACATGAAATATTCGATGTAAATCGGTCATTTCTTGAGCAACGTGGATATATTTTATACCAATCGGTGTGTATTTGCCTTCTAAATGCAACACAGTTTGTTTCATTTTATTACGTTAAGAAATACTTAAAAGATGATTGGTCAAGCACTTTCATGTAACCCGATTGACGGCTATAAGGTTTTGCCTTACGAGCATGCGATTTTCGATGCAAATCGTTTATTTCTTGAGCAACGTAGATATATTTTATACCAATCAATGTGTATTTGCCTTCTGAATGCAACACAGTTTGTTGTATTTCGATACGTTAAGAAATACAAATACAGTGCGGGGTCAAGCTTTTTATATGAAATCTGATTGACAGCCATGCGAACATGCAATTTTCGATGTAAATCGTTTATTTCTTGAGCAATGGGGACATATTATATACCAATCAATGTGTATTTGCCTTGTGAATGCAACAAAGTTTGTTTTATTTTATTACGTTAAGAAATACTAAAAAGATGATTTGTCAAGCTATTTCATGTAAAAGGTTTTGCCTTACGAGCATGAGATTTTCGATGTAAATCGTTTATTTCTTTAATAACTAACTCATGTACATGTTACTTTTAATGATCCGCCAAGAATTCGGGAAACATCAGTTTCTATTTATTTTTGTCGTTATAACATGAAGCAAATTTGGCGTGCGAACACAGGTTGGTGGTCCCCTTCAATACTTTTATCTGACAAGATATTGCTTTGCAGTCAGTTGGAGTTCATTTAATGTAAGATAGCAAGGTCATACATCTGTTGCTTTTGATTTTGGGACAAAAATTCGTAAAACTGCAGTTTCTTTTTCAACTTGGTGGGAAAATTAACCGGCGGTTGGCGCGCTACCACAGGTTGATGATACGTTTTGGTTTTATTTTACATAATGTCGCGTTATAGTCAAGTTAAGTGAATTCCAAGTAAGATACAAACTCATACATGTGTTGAAATGGTACCAATGACTACATTAAATACAATACAGGGCAATAGCTCCGGTAACTACAATAGCGTGTCATCCTATACAACTAACTACAATAGCTCCGGTAACCCGACGGTGGGCGCAAGGTGATCTAACGATTGCCCGTGTGCTAAACCCCTTAGTTTTCCAATTCACGGGGATAAACATGAATATCCCATCCTATCCTGACTAGACGAAGTAATCTACTAAAACGATTTGCCCGTGTGATTACGCACCCTTGTATATTCGCTATGAATCTGACGATTGCCAGTGCGATAACTTTCCCGTGTTTTCCCATTTACTGGGTTATAGCATGAATGTCCTTTCCTAATGTGACAAATGTCTCTGTGATAACAGACCTTGCGTTTTTTTCATGAAAATAAACATCCTGTTCTAAGTGAGTTTCTCCGCACGCTACGATACAAACAAAACCCACTTATCTTAGGATTTTAACGAATTTGGGAACCACAGTTGTCGCCTATGATTCGGACAAGGGTTTTTCAACAGACCAAGTGTATGATAAATCTATCAATTTATTAAATTCTCAATTTTCAAAGAGGAATGTAGATTCTTCCTTAGTGCCCACTTCAACGGTCGATGTGCTAGGGTTGCCATTTCTGTCTGAAAAATAAAATATTTCTCAATATATAATTATGGATTACCTACCACTTTAAAAAAATTTAAAGTGAATAGCAATATGGCAAAACAAGATTTGATATGCAGCACAGTAAGACACCTCATGTCCACAAACCAGCAGTCAAGTCTATTATGGTGTAAACAAAATAAAACATCGGTTTCACTTTCAAGGATCTATTCTAGTGAGTAAATAATTTCACATTAATTTTGAATTCAACCACCTTTTGTTAGGATGAGATACACCTTCTGGCAACCCTCGAACTTCTAATCCAAGTTCCATCTCATTGAAATACAGCATGGGTGAATGTGATACATAGATCGCCTCCGCTAAAAAACAGCAACACAATTTTTAAATATTGTATTCGTTTGG
This sequence comes from Ciona savignyi, assembly GCA_000149265.1. Classification (NCBI taxonomy): domain Eukaryota; kingdom Metazoa; phylum Chordata; class Ascidiacea; order Phlebobranchia; family Cionidae; genus Ciona; species Ciona savignyi. The sequence goes on along the minus strand of CH001545.1, from coordinate 88,523 downwards.
TTATATACATGTTTTTATACAAACAGAATTAAATAATTAGATTTTACATTTATTTAGATTTGAAATCCTACTGCTATACTTTATTAATTACTAGTAAGAATTGGAGTGGTACGAATGGTTACACAATTTAATACGTTCAACATAAAGTATTTTTGATTAAAGACCTTCTTTTTCTTGGACCTTCTTTTTAAGATTTTGTCTCTCAGGCTGCTTAGTTGTACTAGTACCTGTAAGAAGATTATGTTAAGTAAACTTGAACAAGAACAGATTCTTCTACAAAAGTAAGTTCTTAAGCCTGGGTATTATTATGCACTGTTGTCCTTTGTCAGGGGACTTAGCAGACGTCGCCTAAACCCAGTGGACTAATGGGTTAAACTAAAACAGTTTTATAAACAACAAATTACAAATACATTCACTAACCAAACTGGGGCCGCGAAGTAATCTTTTAATTACCCCTATGATCAAAAAAATATGAATATCCTCTGTGTACTAAGCTTCCTCTGTCAGATGACCCCATAAAAGCAAACCAGCATTAGTACAAAACCTTTACCAATTTGGCACAGAATATCACCCAGTATTGCCGTACAACCTCACACAGTATTGCCGTACAACCTTACCCAGTATTTCCGTACAACCTTACCCAGTATTGCCGTACAACCTCACCCAGTATTGCTGCACAACCTCACCCAGTATTGCCATACAACCTCACCCAGTATTGCTACACAACCTCACACAGTATTGCTACACAACCTCACCCAGTACTGACGTACAACCTCACCCAGTATTGACATACATGATACAACCTCACCCAGTATTGCCGTACAACCTCACCCAGTATTGCCGAACAACCTCACCCAGTACTGCCGTACAACCTTACCCAGTACTGCCGTACAACCTTACCTAGTACTGCCATACAACCTTACCCAGTAATGAAACACAACTTCACCCAGTATTGCCACACAACCTCACCCAGTATTGCTACACAACCTCGCCAGTATTGCCGTACAACTTTACCCAGTATTGCTGCACAACCTCACTTAGTATTGCTGCACAACCTCACCCAGTATTGCTACACAACCTCACCCAGTACTGCGGTACAACCTCACCCAGTATTGCCGTACAACCTCACCTAGTATTTATGTACAACCTCACCCAGTATCACTACACAACCTCCCCAGTATTGCCATACAACCTCACCCAGTATTGCTGCATAACCTCACTTAGTATTGCTGCACAACCTTAACCAGTACGGTATTGTACACAACCTCACCCAGTACTGCCGTACAACCTCACCCAGTATTGACATACAACCTCACCCAGTATTTCCGTACAACCTCACCCAGTATTGCCGTACAACCTCACCCAGTATTGCCGTACAACCTCACCCAGTATTGCCGTACAACCTCACCTAGTATTGCCGTACAACCTCACCCAGTATTGCCGTACAACCTCACCCAGTATTATCGTACAACCTCACCCAGTATTGCTGTACAATCTCACTCAGTATTGCTGTACAACCTCACCCAGTATTGCCGTACAAGCTTACCCAGTATTGCCGTACAACCTCACCCAGTATTGCCATACAACCTCACCCAGTATTGCCGTACAACATCGCCCAGTATTGCCGTACAACCTCATCAGGTATTGCCATACAACCTCACCCAGTATTGCCGTACAACCTTACCCGGTGTTGCCGTACAACCTCACACAGTATTTGCGCACAACCTCACCCAGTATTGACGTACAACCTCACCAAGTATTGACGCACAACCTCACCCAGTATTGACGTACAACCTTACCCAGTATTGCCATACAACCTTACCCAGTAATTAAACACAACGTCACACAGTATTGCCGTATTACCTCACCCAGTACTGACGTACATTCTTACCCAGTATTGCCGTACAACCTTACCCAGTAATGAAACACAACGTCACAGAGTATTGCCGTACAACCTCACCCCGTATAGCCGCACAACCTCACCCAGTATTGTCGCGCAACCTCACCTAGTATTTGCGCACAACCTCACCCAGTACTGATGTACAACCTCACCCAGTATTGACATACAACCTCACCCAGTATTGTCGCACAACCTCACCTAGTATTTGCGCACAACCTCACCCAGTACTGATGTACAACCTCACCCAGTATTGACATACAACCTCACCCAGTATTTCCGTACAACCTCACCCAGTATTGACATACAACCTCACCCAGTATTGCCGTACAACATCACCCAGTATTGCTGTACCACCTTCCCCACGATTGCCGTGCAACATTACCCAGTATTGCCGTATAACTAGGGCTGTGCAAATTCATAAAAAATCTTAACGGTTAACCGATCCAAAAATAAATCGGTTAACCGGTTAACCGATTAAATCGGCATTTTTTCCTACTCGATGTAACGATGCAAGCCGACCTCACGGCGTTATAAAAACAACCTGCTTATAGCGTGTATTTGTTATCTTGCGCTGCCACAAGGCCGGTGTCTTCACAAGATAAGGCCACTTTCCGTCATCATCTTACGTTTATCTTATATTCTTATCGTACCGTACGTCGCACTAATCAAAACATCGGTGGCCCGCACGAACTGGCCGCTTAATTCGACAAAATATTAAGTCTATTATGGGAACTAAAGTTTTACAATTAGAAGTTTGCCTATTGTTCGACTTTACTTTTTTCAATTAATACACGTGGCCATAACATTGTATACTAAGGCTGTGCAAGAACCTAGATTCTTATAAAGGTTAACCGATCAAAGAAAACAACATAGGAAAAACGCTCGCGGGAGTGCGTCAGAGGTCCTGTATTGAATCTAGGTCAACGTAACCCTAGGTCAAACCGCCGATCAAAGCAATAAACACTGCGAGCCGATCAACAATAAACACCGCGCCGATCAAAGCAATAAACACCGCGACAAATGGTGAGAAAAGCGGCGCTGCGGTTAGCAAAAGTCGATACGATCTCGAGGTCTCCACCATTACTCGTACCATCACTTAGACCTACTGCAAGTCAACTGCGTGGTCTTTAAAAAAGAACAACCACCATATAAATTATTTTGTTATCATGCGCTGTTGTAGGCTGAAAAACGAACACAGTCGGTTAACCATTTATTGACTTCATTGACAGTTAACTGCCGTCCACGTTAACTTCGCACATCCCTTCTTACGTAACGTAATTCCGACGTCCGTAATTTCGTAATTACGCCGAGCTCTAATCGGTTAACCGTTTACCGATTTTATTAACGGTTAACTGACGTCACGTCGGTTAACCGTTAACCGATGCACAGCCCTACGTATAACCTCACCCAGTATTGCTGTACAACCTCACCCAGTATTGCCGTACAAGCTTACCCAGTATTGCCGTATAACATCGCCCAGTATTGTACAGTCTCACCCAGTATTGCTGTACAGCCTCACCCAGTATTGCTGTACAACCTCACCCAGTATTGCCATACAACCTCACCCAGTATTGCCGTACAACCTCACCCAGTATTGCCGTACAACCTCATACCTCACCCAGTATTGCTGTACAGCCTCACCCAGTATTACATTACAAGCTTACCCAGTATTATTGCACAACCTCACCCAGTATTGCCATACAACATCGCCCAGTATTGCCGTTCAAGCTTAACCAGTATTGCCATACAACTTTACCGAGTATTGCCGTATGGTACAACATCACCCAGTATTGCTGTACAACCTCCCCCAGTATTGCCGTACAAGCTTACCCAGTATTGCCGTACAACATCGCCCAGTATTGTACAGTCTCACCCAGTATTGCCGTACAACATCGCCCAGTATTGTACAGCCTCACCCAGTATTGACGTACAACCTCACCCAGTATTGATGTACAACCTTACCCAGTATTGACGTACAACCTCACCCAGTATTGTCGTACAACCTAAACCAGTATTGCCGCACAACTTTACCCACTATTGCCGTATGGTGCAACATCACCCAATATTAGCGTGCAACATCACCCAGCATAACCGTACAACCTCAACCAGTATTGCCGTATACCATCACCAAGTATTGCTGTACAACATCACCCAGTATTGCCGTGCAACATCACCCGGTATTGCCGTGCAACCTCACCCAGTATTGCCGCACAACCTTACCCACTATTGGCACATAATCTTTTACAGTATTGCGGGAAACATCAGACAGATTGGGATACAACCTCACTCAGTATTGCCACATACCATTACCTAGTACTGCCGTACAACCTTTCCCTAGTATTTTGACACCTCACCCAGTATTGCCCTACAACCTTACACAATATTGCCGTACCACACTCAGTTCAGTGTCTACACAAAACTAGCCTAGTGATGCTATAATGTCAGCACACAATCTTACCTAGTAGCTGCAAACGACTTCCACGATGTTGTCACAGACATCTTCGGCCACAGTATGAGCCGGCAACCTTAACCGGTCGCTTAACATTTTACTAACATCTGTACTTTTGGTAGTTTAATATGTACCACACTAAAATAACGGTAACTGCCATATTGAACATGCTAAAATGGAATTCTAACTAATCCTCCGAAGCTTTTCAGGCTTCACCAACGTACGCTACCACACACTGTTTAATCTGAAAACAAGTCATGCGTAACCATTGCGATGATTTTACATAATATGGCGATCAACCATAATATGCTTAATCGCCGTACCATGTGGTATGAAAATACGACCATGGCTGCATACTATGCGCTAATCATACCAAACCATGTCCCATACTATGGGCTAATCCGTAACGAATCGGGTGCAAGTAGTTGCTTCATGTGGCGTAGTAGCTGGCTTGGCTTTCTGTCTCCCAATACCTCTGCAGATAAAAGTTGTTGCAGGCGTTTCCTTTCTGAAACGGTTGTTCTGCGCACCAGTTCCTCTTTAAGGCGATCAAAGGGGGATTCCTCCGGGGGGTTAATGATTAAATCCCGAACTTCTGCTGCGTATTCGGGTGCTAGCACTTTTTCAAGTGCATATGTTCTGTAGTGGAACCTGGTGTTGTATTGTAATTCTTGGACTTCTGTAGTTAACGGAATTGTATAAAGGCACAAATTTATAGTTATCGCCACGCCACGCCGCCACGTCACAACTTGTAAATCATTAATTTATTGAAATACACAAATTCAAAGTGGCGCGTAAAGGCTGAATTCTGCCGAAACTCCGAAAAGATTACGCACACGGCGCTGCCGAAACACTGGTTAAGCGCGACATTTCGTAGACCATTCAACCTAACTCCACAAAATTGTTTCTTTGGTATTGTCAACAATTGTGTCATTAACTGTATTTTATTATGTGCAAGAATTTGTATATACCGAGAAAACAACGGTCACAGTGCCCACGATTCACTTATTCATTAGTGAAGTGGAAGCCCTAAGAAAAGGGAACTGATAATAGCCAAAAAATTAAACAAACTAGAATCTCATAACCGAAGTGTATTAAATATATTGCTGTTTTTTTGTGTCGTTGCCCGTTCACCTTCTATTAATAAAATTTAAAAAAATGTGTGCATTGATTGACACGCCGCAGAGCCGCTCCGTAAGCACTCTGGGGCAGCCGCAGAAGGCATCTTACTACGTTTAGTGCATTTAAGATCGGAGATATATAAACAAGAGAGAGATTGGCAATGACGTCATATTCATTGTTTAACTCGAAAAGAAAAATCAAACTCGTCACGCTTGTGATTAAGGTAAGAATCAAAACACTGTATCTGTCATTGTAGCTTTTATCATTTTTAAAAGGCTTTTAGGAAGTGTAACAGTATGGATTTCTTAGTGAACTAATCTGACGGAAAACTTTTTATTATTTTAGAAATACAACTTGACGAAAAGAACATTTCATCATCTGTTTCCAACGTTACGAATGTGACAAAATCTACGAATCTACACCACTTTTACAGCCAATATCAGATACGGAATTAACAGCTATCATTGCAGCAGCCGCCTGCAACATTGGAAAACTATATACACCAGGCAGTTAAGTGTTACATCTTTAAAGGATATTTATTCCAGTTTATCAAATGCTAATCAATTTTGTATCAGAGTGTTACGCAAAGTTAGATATTCAATGTATAACCATTACATTTACCAGCAATAAAAAAGTACAGGTTATCGGAGCTAATTGCAGTGTGTTGAATGTGATCGATATATTGCTAATTGTTTTGTTTAAATCAATTAAACCACAGGGTTCAGGCAATGTCTGCCAAGTTCCTCCTTGCCCAAGGCTACAAATTAACTACCGGTAGCTAGCAGCTGATTTCGACCCCACTGCCTTTCTGCTCACAGCCAATATGCTAAGTATAAAATAACCAACCAAACAAATATATCATGTAGGCTATGGTATGAAAAAATATTTGGGATAAATATTTTTTTTTTTTACAAGGTGGGTTTATTTTGAGACAATTGCAAAAAATGGTGCTTTCAAATGTTGTCCAGCCATAATTGATTTGTATTTTATTAAGCAGTAATGATTCAAGCAAAGGCATAGTTTTCGAACGAAATTATATTGAGGGATCTGATGCTTTGTTTGGGATAACCTATTGTTTATTAGAAGTAATTAAAATTACTGAGGCATCCTTCAGAAACTTATGTATAGAAACTAACATAAATAAATATTAACAATGTGGCACAATCCGCTTTAGGGCATGTGTATACTTTACAATTCATTCTACAATTTCTAGTGATTCAGAGGTTTGAGAAGAAAATGTAAAGGTTATTAAGTATTATTTTAAGATCAGATGCTGTAGTCATTTAAAAAAATTAAATGAAGTCTCAACAACAAAGGTGAACTTCATAAACTTTGTTATTTCTGTTGAATTTATTGTTTTAATTGCCATTTATTTATTACATATACTTGTACTTTGTAACATATGCTGTCAATAAATAAGGAAAACATATGAAGATGCATCTATTTGTTTTTATTTATAAATAAAAGGGCAATTGAGAATGATAATAGTAAGTAAACAATTAATTAAACATACAGTTTTAACGACCGAAAGTGAACGAACAGTTTTTACTTCTTGAATTAAATTTAGAATTATAATATGGTTCATATTGGTACAAACATTTGACACATAGTTATAGTTAATTGAATTATGAAAATTACATTCTTAGTTTTGTGATTTTTTAGCATTTAAACAATAACATGAAAATATACAAAAAACGTTTTGCGGCTGTATCCTGTATTGTGTCTTGAATGTAATGGAATCTTCTAGGGCAGTCTTAGTTTAAAGCCTAGACACCATGTTTCTCATTAAAGGAAACTCAAGGTGCTGCCATGTCGTCTAGGTTCCCCCGTTTTTTGCAGCTCTACCAAGAACCAGAAAGGCAACCTCAATCACTACTACTTGTGGCACGCAGCAGTGATTAGGTAAGCAAAACGACTCTCTTCAGTTTTAATGGGCCTATCACCAGTTCGATGAGGAAGATTTAAAAGGGGAATAGCTTCTGGTCTTATACATTTTCTATTACTAGGCGGATTTAAAATAATATCTTCCGTTTTAGTGTCTTTCACAAATTCATGCATTTCCTTTGTGAAGAACCATGGCAATATTATCCTCCCAATCTTTTTCATCTTGGTACTTGGGATACCTTTTTTAACTCTTTCACTCCCGGCCAAATGCATTAATTTAAACATGCTGTCCCGCAGTGTTTTTTACAATTTTTGGTCATTTTCAAATTAGCACAGTTTTTCTCAAATTTATGCTATGATTTAATATTTAGTATGGTTGGAAAGATAATTTATCCCTCTTTTAAACAAACCGCACACCTAGAATCTACCTCCAATAAAGAATATATTATGTAAACTTTAGTGAACACCACTTTTTATGTAAAGAAAATTCTGCTCGACTTTGAAAATTTTGAGGTGCACTGACAAACGAAATACTCACTAATTATTGGTATGCCCAAATGATATGAAAATTGGAATGTAGATTGTCTAATAGTTTTTGTACTCAGGAAAATTTGAACTGTCATTGTATCTTCAGTAGTTTTTTTACTATTCCCAATTGAAATTTTCCTTTATTCTAACTATATTATGAAAAATTGAACCAAAACGCATTGAAGTTTTTAGTTTTGTAGAACTAAAATAGTAAAAAGTATAAATAAGAACAGTGAAGGAAGTGTAAAAAGGGCATAAACATACAAAAGCAAACAAACACAAATACTATATCCAATAGTCTTCAAAGCAGGGCACACCGAACTAGCTAGTCTCGCCGCCTTTTTCTTTATCGTGCGCTCAGCAGGCCCAGCTGGATTGATTCATGCTTTGGTGAACACGAAGCATAAACGCCTGCTGCGAAAACTTCACCAACGCTCTCCTTTTTTTCTCAACGGCACGAAATTCACAGAGAATGTAAAGAAAGACTTGCTTGACAAAAAGAGCTTCTCCGCAAGTTAACGCGACTCCTATTGGCTGAGTTAGTCACTTGTAAATTCGTGTAAAATCGATAGAAATAAGAGGCGAAGCCTTGAAAAAGAAAGGCTATCACTCCTCGCATTTTTAATATTTCTCCACGAAAATTACAGAGAATAAAATATAGGGTTTCCTTGATCGAATGAGCCATAGCTGAGGTCTCTACCATTACGCATTGCGGAGAAATCGTTTTTTAGATTTGCATCCATATGTACAGGCGGGATACCATGTTTTCCCACCAACTCGCCATATATGGCGAGTTGGGACGGAAAGAGTTAAGACATTGTTGTGGCAATTGTTTTCTTGTTTTGCAAAAAGATTCACTGTAAAAATCTTAAAATTTCCCCCAGTATCAAGTCCACTTTAAATCGTTTTACATTTGAACTAGGCTATTTAGTATTCTGAATATAGTGGACTATCCAATTAGCAGTAAGAATTACCAAGCGTATTGCGGACTAAAGCTGCTAGTACCTCTATGTATGGCAACACTAAAAGGAGGGAAGAAGGGAAACCGCCCACTAAAACTATGAAAACTAAACCCTTACCTAAACACTAATCTCAATCCATAGAATACTAACTTACAGAAGTTAGTATTCTATGCTCAAACCTAGAACTAATTTTATCTTATGTCATAATTCTAATTTAAGTGTGCTGTTTTCCTCCTTCCCGCTTTAACCCCCCCCCCCCCCAACCTATACTGCCAGCGGTAGCAACAACCTACTACCGCTACAGGTATCTAAATAAATACTACTTTATTCCTAAATAGCGCCGATCTCAGTTGCTTGCGCCGCTTAAATAAAAAGCGTATGCATACCAACTTTTAAAAAAACGTTCTACAATTTATTTAAACATACTGAACAAAATAAAACATCGGATAACTGGCAAAAGACAACCATAATCTAAACAAAATACGGTACCGGTACCTTAATTATTCAACCGTGACGATATTTCAACTTCACAACTCGTAACAAACAAATATGACGTCATTGCCAATCTCTCTCTTGTTTATATATCTCTGTTTAAGATAAGCCCCAGGACAAGCATTATATCACACTTGATACAGTGTTGCCATATTCGTACCATGATTTTTGGCAAGAGGTACAAGGATATTTTACCTTAGTCTATTTATCATAATTATTCAGAATGATTGATTTCGAGCAAGTTTCTATCATTCAACAGTTTCCAATCAATTTGTATATCAAGACGAAACAAATAATCAGAAAATGTGCAATTGATCTTTTTTATATTTTACAATAATGTTAACGATTATTAATCGTTGTCTCCACGGCAGTAAGGTCTTCATTGATGAATGTTCTCTCCCGTCCTTATGCATGATGATTGCCTGTCGCTGCTGGTAAGAAATAAAACGAACTATTACTGGTCGTGGTTTGATTCCTACTTCCTAGACGATGGACCCGTTGCAGATCACAACGTTGTAGAGGCACATCAAGTTGTTGTGTAATTTTTGTTATGACTTCCGCTCCATTATCATAGTTTTGGAAAGATTCTGGTACACCATAGATTCTCAGGTTTTCTCTTCTTCCGTATTGTTCCAATACATCCATTTTGTAGTAAAAATTATTTAGCATAGCTTTCAGTTTTGTGTTTTCCGCATTAGCTTTTTCTATAGAAACGAGCTCATCAAGAATTTTATCTAGCTTTTCGTTTGTTGCTGTAGTTGGTTGTATTTGTTACCGATGCGTCTTTTCTTGGCATGGTCAGTTATTTTTTTCCTAGCACTTGCTTAAAACCTTTTATTACCGAGTCAAGTTTCGAACCTGTGATGAAAACTCGTCACTTGGACCGTGTTTTGTATATATGTAGGTATAATATGTATCGGTCGCGCTAACCATTTGACCACACGACCGTGCGTACAGTTGCTTAAAACCTTAAGTAGTTTAGAAAGATTTAATGATCGCCGTAGCAAATATTAGCTCTGTGTTTAGTTAGTAATCATCGTTTTCTCCTCCTTCGTTCCTAGTTAATCAACGCGTGCTTGTGTTTTTGCCCTTCTGTTTATGCCATTACTTTGCCAGTTACCGTTGTGTTGTTTGTGCTTTGTTTGTGTTTAAACTAAGTTTTCTATTTTTCCAGAAACAGCTTGATTATATTAATGTTGAATAAAGTTAAGTTAATCCGCTTCTTTTGTCGTTTTGCGTTAGCATTAAACTCAATCTGAAATGGACAAGCAACTCTTACTTACGTCCGAAGGAAACATTAAGCCGGAAGCCCCTGATGCTACCGTCCACTTTACCTGGTAGATACGTACTGTAAACGACGATTTCATCGAACATCTGGATCTGCTCAAGAGTTAGTCAGCTTACATGAAGCTAAGAGGCACCCTGGATATATGCGAGTCTATTATTACGCGAAAGGTCTAAATTTGCCAGACACTAGCGAAGAAACTAAATAATCCGTTGGCAAAAATTGCAGAACTGTGTTGAAGCCTCCCTACCTACCTACCATCGTCCTTAACCTCACTCATTGGATGAAGCCATGGGATAGAATAAGTATGGATTTAAAGGACCTGTAGAAGGGGGGGGGGGGCTAAATCAGTATCTACTGATCATTGTAGATGACTGCAGTCGCTACCCGTTTGCTTTTCCTTGTAAAGACATGACCTCCCGCACCGTTATCGGATGCCTCTCGTCTCTTTTCTGTCTTCCCAGAGTACATTCACTGCGACAGGGGTACATACATCTTTTATCAGCAGAGAAACCCGGCAGTTTCTAGTCACCAGAGGTATCGCGACCAGCAACTCCTCATATCACCCTCAAGGAAGTGGACAATGCGAGAAAACAAACCAGAATGTTTTGAAGACTGTTAAAACTCGCTGGGAAGAAGTTTTTCCCGAAGCACTTTACGCAATCCGATCCTGCTGTGCACGGCTACGAACCAAACACCTCACGATCGGTTCCTTTGTTTCCCAAGACGGGCGATGAACGGTACCTCAATGCCAACCTGGCTTCTAAACCAGGGGTGGTCCTAAATATGCTCTAAAGGAACGAAAAGATCAAATTTCTGCGATTATATGAAAGTTCAAAAATCAATATAGTTAGTAGCTATTGAATGGGTGTGTGTGTACCCACTAACAAACGACGAAATCAAGGCGTTTTTTGAAAAGAACTACACCTTCCTATTAACAGCAAACTCAACAAGCTTGGGCTTATTTATATCTGGTATGAGAGAACATTATCGGTTTCAAAAGAAGAATTAAATTCAAACCCTATATATATACCGAGCTAACGGCCAAGTTCGCACATCTAAATATTGTCAGGGTAGGTCCTAAACCAGAGGCGTGCAACATACGGCCCGCGGTACCTATTTCCATGGCCCGCTACAGACTTCATAGCCATTTATCATTTTGGCATTTTCGACTATGTCACACTACGATTAATTTCCGTCTACAGTAGGCTACTGTGACGACACCCCATTGTTGCAGCATAATATATATGCATTGTATGAAAACTGTCTTAATCTGGCAGTACAGTAAGTATACCGTGATTTTACTTTATGGGTAGAGGTTAGTTATTATACGAAAAAAATAACAAGCTTAAATTAAATGTCTACCAGTAAGAAAAGAAGGTTGATTATGAAGGGCGCAAGTTTAATAGTGGTGTATAAAATACTTTATTGTGCAACACAATAAAGATGTAGTTTGCCTGATTTGCCAAAAAGTACTATAGCAGTAATGAAGGAGTACAATATCAAGCGACACTATGATAGCTATGATAGTATTGTGGGTCAATCACGGGTTGACAAAATGCAGCAAATGGTTAAGTCTTTGAGTAAACAGCAAGATTTATATTTCATGATTGATTACAAGACAAACACTAAGTTAGTTACAAAACTCAGCTTTAAAATTGCTGAAGCAATTGCTGAAAGAGGAAAGCCGTACAGCGATGGTGAATTCATTAAGAGTTGTTTGGAGATATTCATCGAAAATGTATCACCAGAAAAGAAAAATTTAGTGGAGCAAATAAGTCTGGCTTGTTTTACAGTGGCTCGCCGAATAGACGATCTTTCGGAAAACATCGAAGCTTCTCTAAAAGACAGAATAAGCAAATGTTCTGCTTTTAGTATATCGATTTGGATGAAAGTACAGACGTGAGCGATACTGCCCAGCTAGTAGTTTTCATACGAGGAGTAACAGATAATTTTGAAGTAACTAAAGAATTTTTGGATATGGCAAGTATGCATTCAACAACAACTGGTCAAAACATTTGCGAGGAGGTAACAAAATTGATGAACAAGTTTGAAATAGATTCTTCTAAGTTGGTTGGTATCACTACGGATGGAGCACCATCAATGGTGGGGAAAAACAATGGATTTGTTAAAAGATTTTTAGATGTTATTCAAACAGAAAATGTTTTGGTGAGCCATTGCATCATTTACCAGGAAAACTTATGCTCAAAAGTACTTGGTTTTGGTGAAGTAATGAAAAATGTTGTTTCGTGTGTTAATTACATAAGATCACGGGGGTTAAATCACCGGCAGTTTGAGTCTTTTCTGCAAGCACTCAACTCCGATTACCCGGATATAAACTATTTTTGTGCAGTAAGGTGGCTAAGCAGAGCTGCTGTATTAAAAAGATTTTGGGATCTCAAGGAGGCTATTCACACTTTTATGGAAAGTAAAGGTCAAGATATTTCTTTCCTATCTCAAGGATGATATGCATGGTTAAACGATTTTGCTTTTTTAACTGACATTACCCATCACCTTTCAGAACTAAACGTGAAGCTGCAAAGAAAAAAATCAGTTAGTGCACAAGATGATCGAACAACATATTTCCTCATTTCAAGCAAAACTACAACTTTTTCGATCTCAATTAAGCAAAGGATCCCTAATTATTCACTTTCCTTGTCTGGAGAGTAGAAAAGTTGAAATTAAATTTTCCAATTGTGAAAAATATGTAGGGACGATTGAAAAGTTACTTCGGCATTTAAAACTCGATTTGAAGATTTTAGAAAACACAATGCCGACGTTCAGCTCTTTGCTCATCCATTTGATTTGGTTGTGGAGAATATCCCACCTCGCTTTCAATTAGAAATAATAGAATTGCAAGCCAACGTTGATCTTAAACGAGCCTACCGTGAGAATGACTTGCTAACATTTTACATAAGCTATGTGTATGGAAATTACACAAATCTAGAAAATCATGCGAGAAAAATGATCTCTCTTTTCGGCAGCACATACTGCTGTGAGCAGTTAGTTCTTTTTAAAAATGAAGCTATTCAAGACAAAATGCAGAAATCAGCTTACAGATAAGCACTTTGTCATGTCAACTTCGAGTTGCTACTTCTTCTGTTAAAGCTGACATTGGAAAGATTTCCGAATCGAGAAGATATCAGACATCTCATTAATCACCTACCTAATTAATTATACGTGCTCTTTTATTTGTTTGATGAGTTGTTTGATGGTCTGGCCCCCGGTATCACTAAACTTGTATGTTGTGGCCCATTGTGCGAAACAGTTGCACCCCCCTGTCCTAAACAATCCGAATTGGATTTTCCGAAACTGGAGAGCAAAGAAGGTGGAGCCAGCACAACGATTCATGAGGACAGCCCTAGGGCACGTGTCGGTGCTGCACATACTGATGGCAGGCATGCTTGTTAAAGAAGCAAGTTTTGCGGAAGGCATTTAATTCCAGCACGCTCATGGCAAAAAATACGCCAATTCTGGCTTGAAAGAAATTAATTAAAACATCACAGAAAAACAGAGAAAAGAAACGCGCTCTTAGCAGCCCTGAAGCAGTTCCCTTACCGGCACCACAATCAATGAGCCTCAACGTTAATAACATGGAGGAGGTCTTTTATCCTAAATGTAACCAACCGAGAAGGTCTTATAGAGGAGGTTTTAACTGCGCGACAGAATACAAAGTTGCCAAACCAAGTTGCAATAATGAAGCTCGCTTTCTAGTCGACACGTCCCGAACCACAACCAACTGTGCAGTCTGCAGGGAACGTATGCTAATATTGCCTTGCTGTAAAGAATTCCTCCAACCCGAGATGAAGAAGAAAGAAATCAACACATATTGTCAGTCGTTTAACCTGTGATGGCGATTCTATCATCTGCGACTGTGGCACACTCAGTCCTGAAACGTCACCGGGAAATTATATAGACTGCACCCAGAAAAATGTTTTATATTCTCTTGTATTTGAATAAGAAAGGGCAGAAAGTGCAGACGATAGACCTTTGTACTGTATGTAGCATTTTAGCACAATTTATTTATGTTTTGCTGAATATTATATATAATTAACATTCCGAACTTGTAACGGGTAGTTTGGCAACCGGATCTGTAATGCTTTTATAACTAGCTAGATACTTACAAAAAGTAGAATCATATAGAAACTAATATATTTATAAATGCAACACTTTACACACCTACCAGTCTCTATTCCCAAGTCCAAGTTAACTCTTGTACAACTCAAATTATATACCGGTATGCGGAACTGGAGATATTAAATTAGTAGTTGAAGTTTGCTTGGATTCACCATAATTCTACAGGCTAAATATATATTTATTTAACCTGTACCTATCTCGCCTATCGGGAAAATTTATGTAAGTTTAAGTAAGTAGCGGTACTGGTTTTGTTCAGTTTAGGCTACACAACAGGTTTACCTGAGATGTTAAACTAGTGTTATGCATTATTTGTTAGGTTATTTTTAATCACAACATACTAAAACTAAATATATCTGTTTTGGCTAATTGCTGTGCACTTTAGTTCATATTCACTTTAATCTAATGTATTTACTTTAAAACACATTTATATCCCATAGTAATAGTATATGTACTGCATATTAGCAATAAAACAATAAATAGTATATGCTGATATTTCACGATATTAAACTCTTCCGACAAAAAAACATGTTTTTTTGTCGTACGACAGAAAACGTGTCGTTTGCGTCAAAATCGGACTGGTGTGAATCGGCGCATAAGAGACAATCAATGCGTTCTATTTGAAAAACGTCGGTCCGACACGACAAAAACGTTTTTGTCGTTTTGGTGTGAACCCGGCCTTAAGATGAAGAGAAATCTCCAGCCCACGAAAGCACAGCTTTGTTGTCACCATCCAGCCGTAACAGCGAATCTGATTGCCCTCAACCGAGGAGTTCTCCTTGGTGCGAATCCATTTGGGGGGGGGGTTAAAATACGGTGGTAAACAGAGAACCGTGATTAAAACGTTTGATCCTGCCCGATTAAAATTTGGTTGACGATTCGCATTACCATGAGCATGTAATCTGCGCATATTGCATTCTCGTTTCCAATGACCGGGTTGACCACAATAAAAACAACTATTGGTACCTCCCTCCTGGTATAAGAACTTTGTCCAATCGGAAGTTTACCGCCATGTCCAACGTCTTCGGGTTCTGTAATATAATGGCGTGCTGTAGAGAGGCCACCCTATCTATATATGCCTGAAGCATATTTTTCAATTAAAATGGCCTCTTTATCCTCCTTCAATTCGGGATGGGCGTTGTGAAGAAATAAGCGCAATCTATTAAACTTTCATTAAGCCCATTTACATGGCGCTTTAAAATGGATTCGAATCTATTTCGCCAATCCGTTCTCTCGTTTTGCGCGAAAAGAAAAAGGCACAACGGATTTGAGATGTCATGTTTTTCCAATCTGATGAAAGGAGCGGTTTTCTGGAACGGATTGGGATTGAATTTAGGCTTTTTAGCAAGTCTGTACCATGTCAAAAACTCTTAAATCAAAAGTTGTAGGACTAAATCATAACTTTTTGTGCACCAGAGTATTAAGATGAGCTTAAACAAAGTTGTACGACAAGGTAGCAAATGTTGGTAGTATAGCACCTTCGGTAACTTGTCGCAGTGCTGGAACAGTCCAGATTGTCTAAATACTGTAGCATCGTGCAAAACAAGAGTATTAAAATAAAAATGATAACCATGATATTTCAAACACAACTCGCATTTAAAAAACTTACATATATTGGTCGTTCACCACTGCTTGAAATATTAATGTGTCCCATCCTTTCCGATTAGTATAATCCTTTTTTCCTGCTGTCGGAGCAGTTATTGGAATGTGGCTACATCTATGCAGCCCATAACCTAATATTAAATGAAAAACAATTAGCACAACCTAGTAAATGGAATGAATACGCATCCCTAATAGGGATGTACACAATGCATTTATAATCAATATTTGAACATGCCTGCGGAAAGTGACTATTTTTCTCAAATCTGACTGCAATTTCCTTTGCCTCGTCTTCAGAAGGGAAGGATATGAAAGTCGCCAATCGTTTGCAAAATCTGTGGATATTATAATTAAAGATTTAAATGGCTAATCTATATTATTATAAATCAAGAAAACCTCGTACCATAAAACATTACTGACCTTTTCAGGCAATTGTATACCGAGGATTTGCTGACTCCAAAAATGTGAGCAACTGTTCGGTACTCAGCAGAAGCTAATTTATGAATGGCTATTGCCATTCGCTTTTCAGCATTGATGGGTTTTCGAACAGTTCTGTCATTTAAAAATATGCAAAATTCACTTTAGGCTAACACAACATTATCTAAACAAGGGTACAACACTTGGTTATATTTAACAATTGCTTGAACGTTTCTTTTGGCATCCTGAAATTTTCGATCCATTGGTCAGTATTATAGTTTTCGACATCCGCTTCCCAATACTTCCCGCTTCTGAAAACACAATTAGTTCATATGTATTGATATGGCGGCGTGTATTAAAGATATACACATACTGCACAAATATTCATATTTGACATCACATCATTATTGCAGTTCCAGGTACCGTACCCAATTTTATATTGACTTACCAAACAAAGTCCATCCGGTTTATAGTCAAAATACAACAGTCCGTTACACATAAATTTCATCAGGTTATGTGTATGTTTTGACTGTTCTTCCGAGTCCAAAACAGCAATGATACAATCATAGATATATTTTAATAAAACAAACAAGCATAATGCATATTTTTCCTGATTATCCAGGTTTCCTTTAAATTGTATGTATATAAAAAAGTCAACAACGTTAGAATAGGAGGAAACACGTGGTTAGCCAGCCTACATTGTTACGTCTGCCTCTCGGTTTAGTAAATTATATAGAGTAGGCTAGATTAGACTAGACCTATTATTATAATCCATAACAAAACATTAATTATAGGCTAGCTAACATTCCACTAGGCTAACCTATTTATTACATATACTAAAAACAAAAAAAGCGTCATGTAAATGCGACACTTAACGGATTAGACTTGAAACTTGTGTGACGTCATTTCAAATCCGTTTGGTGCTTAATCCGATCCGTTTTAGCAATCATCATGTAAACGGACTTATTGTTTCCCTTTTACCGCGTTATAGAATATGGCCTTTGACCGACATGAAATTTTAGGAGCGTATTTGCGATTTCAACGATGTTCTTTTGGCATTTTGAATCATTAACGGGTGGGTCTCCCTGTAGGCTGCAGCGGAGTCGCTTTGTATTGACTACAGTTCAAACATCCGCGATAAGATTGACGTCATCCACTTGAAAACTGCAGAATCACGATGTGAACATTATGACGCCAGGTAATGGTCAGTGTTGTTTGATCGCGTGCGAAGGCTGACCGAGAACATTATGACGTCAGTTATTGGTCGGTGTTGTTAATCGCGTGCGAAGGCTGACCTGAGAACATTATGACGTCAGTTAATGCTCGGAGTTTGATGGGTTTCCCGTGAGAAAGAGACCAGCTAATGGGTCTATTTTGGTCGAACAATCACACGAAATGTTGTTGCAAGCGTGGGAAGCAGTGGTCTTGGAGAGAAAACATTACAGGAACGAAAGACCCGAAAAAGGGCATCATGGAGTTTTTCTCTTAGTGATTGGAGCACCAGATAAATACGCATGTTTGGGCGTCAAAAAGGGGGAAGACTGGTGGTTGGGCTGAGAGGAGACCGAGGTGACTGCCCCTGGCGCGGTGAAGCGCAAGGGCTTTTGAGACTTTGTCATATAGTTGACAGAAAAAGAACGAGTTGACAAGCCTCAAGGAAAAACAGACAGTCTATTAATCGCATCTCGCCGGTCGCTGCGAATCTAATCCCGAGTAAAGTGGAATACAAGTTGAAGTTGGAATAACAACGTCTTGATATTGTTGGAGTTGCGCGTTTTGTGACGAGTCCTGTATTGTGCTACGTCTGGTTAAGTAGGCGCCGCCAGAAGACGTAACACTAAAGCACAGAGCGTCAGTCCATCCATAACGCCAAAGGTGCACGCACGGGTAAAACTCCCTCGGCAAACGTTGCATAGGCAACAAGCTAACTGTAAGCAAGCCCCTTTGTGTATCATCTCATTTGTTCACTTTCGCAATGTTCTCAAATTGTTTTTTAAATGCCGGCCATGAACTATGGCCATCAAACGGCATTTTAGGGCCACGTCTGATCTAAACGGCTTGACTGATTGTCCACCACAACCAACCTTTGATGTCGATGCGATATCACCAAGCTCTCAGTCACGAAGTATCTACGATTTATCTATGGCCAATTGTTGCATTCGCCCGGCTTACGTTTGTTTTATATAACCTATGGCCGATCCAAGCATAAACCAATCTTATATGTTAGTTTTATATTAGGTTATTGTACGACCGGCCGTACTCTGGTGTAACATAGATGGCCCATTGGGGATAACTATGTGAAACAAATATTTTCCATTTTTTAACTATGGCATCTATCTGGTTTAAGTACATACATAAACGAACCAGTTGATGTCCACATATAGGTTGTTTAGCCTAAATTTCATTCTTAGTTTTCTTTTAGTGGATTAAACAGCGAAATTACAGCTCGTCAATTGTGTTTGCCAATTCTGTCGTATGAAAAGGTTTTCTATGAATGGCACCTATCCGATGTAAGTACATATGGCCGAATGAATATACATAAACCATTATTAGCCAAAGCAAAATAGCACACACATAGTTATAAACAACAGTACCCGAAGGGTAATGATTGTTTACATATACACTGTGCAATAATTAAACTGCGTGTTTTAATTATGGGGTCATGTTTTTAAATTTATATTGATTGGAACTTCACATTGTATATTCCTTTAATCATGACTAACTACTACTAACTTATTGTTTACCTTTAAACCGCGTTTTTTAATTAACGTTGGTTGACGAGCAATGTATCACCCGATTCGTTACGGATTAGCCCATAGTATGGGACATGGTTTGGTATGATTAGCGCATAGTATGCAGCCATGGTCGTATTTTCATACCACATGGTACGGCGATTAAGCATATTATGGTTGGTTGATCGCGATATTTTGTAAAATCATCGCAATGGTTACGCATGACTTATTTTCAGATTAAACAGTGTGTGGTAGCGTACGTTGGTGTAGCCTGAAAAGCTTCGGAGGATTAGTTAGAATTCCATTTTAGCATGTTTAATTAGGCAGTTACCGTTAAACTACCAAAAGTACAGGTATTAGTAAAATGTTAAGCGACCGGCTAAGGTTGCCGGCTAATAATACTGTGGCCGAAGTTGTCTGTGACAACATCGTGGAATCGTTTGCTGTGCTACTAGGTAAGATTGTTTGCTGACATTATAGCATCACTATTCACTAGGCTAGTTTTGTGTAGTAGACAATGAACTGAGTGTTGTACGGCAATATTGGGTGAGGTTGTAGGGCAATACTGGGTGGTAATGTTGTGCAGCACAATACTGGGTGAGGTTGTGCAGCTATACTGGGTGAGGTTGTGCAGCTATACTGGGTGAGGTTGCGTATCTATACTGGGTGAGGTTGTGCAGCAAATACTTAGTGATGTTGTACGGCAATACCTGGGGGAGGTTGTGTAGCAATACTGGGTAAGGTTGTACCACCGCAATGGGTGAGGTTTTTCGGCAATACTGGGTGCGGTTGCTCACCCATTCTTGAATGTCGTTTCAGGTTTACTACAGAAATTTATTTCTGATTGTATACTATTTTATGGCAAACCTTTTGTCAGCTTAATGCATCTTCAAGATTACAAAAGGTTTGGATCATTGGAACATATCTGTTTTTCCTTATGAGAGTTATCTCGGTCTTTTGAAATCTTGTATAATAAGATCAGGCAACAAACCATTTTCTCAAATTGCAAACTTCGCATTTTATGAAAATGAAAATATCTTGGGAACCTCAAAGCATGCAAGTTGCAACGGTTTAAACTTTTTTCTTCTGTGCCATCCAAAACAACCATTTTTGATTCAAAGGATTTCAATCTGTCAAATTCCACTCACTCACTATAACCAAATTTATTTTAACAAATACACATTTAAATTGTTCATCAAAATGAAATATATCGTGTGATCAGATAGTAGACAAACAGACTGTGAACAATTTTTTTTTATATCGGAGACATATATCTCTTATTCGCTGTAATTCTAACTTAAAAAAGTAATGCTCCTACCTTATAAACAATCCCATGTGGCTATCACGTTGCTACATTAATAAAGTCTTTGTTTGGTCGAAAATAAAGTTTTCCTGCTAGGGTATTTTTTGAAAGAATTCCTCCAAAGTTTAATACGACAGACAAGGCTTTTATTTGAAGCAAATCGGTGGTGTATTAATTAATATTCGCAAAGAATGTTTAAGAGTTAACGGCGGATTGGAATAGTGTGATTGTTTGTATGTTAAATTTATTACCAGTGTATTGTCGATCGATCTAACAGGAATTCTTTTTTTCATAAGTTTCAAGTTAGGTTTAAGAAAATGTCAAAATATTATTTTGTGGAATTCTCCGACCAATCTTCTAATATAGTCCCCGAAGAATGGATGGTCGGGACAAATAGCTAGAGCTGCATGTGGCCAATTGAAAAGGGAGCCGACGTCAAAAGAAAATATGCTTAACCATTTTTTCTTATAATGTTTATACCTGCAAAAACATTTAAAACAATATTTTTAGGGAGTGAGTTATCAGAAGTTGTGCCAGAAAATGTACACAGTTGAGGATATTTCAACCACTGAAACGTCTAAAAATGACGGAACGGCACCCAGTACAAATGCAATAATAAGAAGTCCAGATGTGTATGTTTTTAATTTTTTATACTGGTAATTGGTTATGCTTTTTGTTATATAATACACTGTTACAGGGATACAAATTGCACTCTCTGGCATCCCTGCACTTTCACACCCCTGGTAAAACATAAAGTTTATGTCATGTATATATATTGTATATAAATATGTTTTCCTGTTTAACTGTGTAATTGTTTTGCAGTTTCTAAATGTTTCCGAATGCTCCGATGGTGGGGCATTGTTGGCTGTTTAAGAACTGCAGCAGGATGTGAGGTTTATAAAAAAAAGATGTTTAGTCGATAAAAAACACCGTTGGTGAATTAAAGGCGCTTATAAAAAAAAGCATATTCTGCAACAGCAGCCAATCAAACTTATGAACAAGTTCTACCAGGACCAGCCGCCACAAATGAAGAATTAATTAAGCAAATTCTTGGAAAATTGTACTGTAAGTTTGCTCAATTAATTATGTTTTGTAAAATGTGTGTACTTTATTGTGTAACTATGTATATATACAATTAACTCTCTTTTTTACCAACAGAGTCGATTTGGTTTAGCAAAGCTTATAGAGTTTGCTTACCCTACGTTCAACAATAAGATAATTCATAAAGCGAACAGTAAGCCTATTTACATGATCGGGTTTGGGATGCGAGTTAACACTCGCTTTGGTTCGCATCGTGGGTATTCCCTCTCTTTACGCGCTAAGCAGTTTAATTTACATGGAGCGTTATTTAACCCGCATTTAGTTGTTGTTTGTTAATTTATCTTCTAATTTTGTACAATTTCAATAAATTGTTGTACTAAAAAGTTTACAGTTATTTCGTTTAGACAAATGAAGGAAATGTTATATAGGTTATAGGCTATAAATATTCCTACGTTTAACATATTGGATAAAGTATAAAAAGTAAAAAATAATAGTTATGATGACAGTAATTTCACTTTAGTCGTCATCCCACAAGCATAACTCAAAACGAAACATTAAAAACCTACCTGCAGATGCTGCTGCACTAGAAAAATTATTGGCTTGAATACAAGCCAATATGGCTGTCCATGAGCCAGTGGCTTATGCACAAGCCATGTTCCGACTTTAGTGGCTCATATGTAGCCATTTGTGGATGGAATCAGGCCATGGCCAAAATCTAGCCATTTTCTGAAATTTTGGCTAATTATTAGCCATATTATCTTGGCTTAAATAACGTTACCCACAAACATGGCTTCGTTTAAGCCATTACAATGGCTACTTTTAAGCCATATCAAATTTTGGCTAATAATAAGCCATCCAACTTATGCGGCTAAATATTAGCCACAACTTTGGCTTATATACGGTCATTCACAACGCTGACTAAATTGCAGCCATTCCGGTGGCTACTTTTAAGCCAAATTTATACTTGGCTAATTAAAAGCCATCCAACTTATGCGGCTAAATATTAGCCACGAGTTTGGCTTACATACGGTCATTCATAACGATGACTAAATTGCAGCCATTTCGGTTGCTACTTTTAAGCCAAATTTATACTTGGCTAATTAAAAGCCATCCAACTTATGCGGCTAAATATTAGCCACGAGTTTGGCTTATATACGATCAGACACAACGATGACTAAATTGCAGCCATTCCGGTGGCTCTTTTTAAGCCATATTCATACTTGGCTAATACTGAGCCCATCCAACTAAAACGGCTATTAATATGGAGACAGAAATTTTCGTCATTTCGATGGCTAATTTTAAGCCAAAATTTAAATGTAGGTTGCATTAAGTTGTTTAGGTTACGCAATCTTTTATATACTTGTAATATATAAAACGACACCAAATGTTTGCAGTAATTAAACCATTTTATTAATATTTAAGCACAAAATTAACAATAAAAAATATGCAGAAATGTCGTTTTACATACACAATAATGATCACAACATTCGTGAAACAATTGTTCCGTATGGGATTGGTTATACTAGTTAGTACAGATTATGCTTGACATAAAGCAGATACATCTTGTTTAATAATAGCATAAGCCACTCCGTTCCATGAATATACTGAAAATGACTCGAAAAACACGAGCTGGTCAATATTTATTAGTACCTTGTTACTAAATTGCATATCCAAAACATAAGCATTGACAAATTCACAAATACCAAGTGTTTTACATTCGTTCAGCAAAAGCCAATAGGAGTTCTTTCGAAAAACAACTTCAATGACCTCACCAAAAAGAGGTAAGTCACAGTATGTGCTGTAAAAAACAAAACCACCTCTTTTGTATACGATGCCGTTGAATTTGAGCCAAGAAGATGAGGAGAAAATGTCATTTGGACCGATCATATTTAAAACAACATGTTGTTGTACTGTTTCAGGAAAATCAGTCACTGAAATGCGCTTAATTGGTCCATGGGCTATACTATCTTTAAACATGACATTTTTCTCATCCAACAATGACATGCAAAAGTACCATTGGGTGTCTTTCGCTTAAGAGCTTACAAATATTCTTGAAACTGGCAACTTTGCTAAGGTTTTTAAAATAAGCATGTTTAGCTTCAAAGCGCATAGACCAATATAAAATAGGAGGGCCTAAGTTTTCAATATTCCCAGGAATGTGAACAAGATAGTGTTGTTTAGGAATTATGTTGACTTTAGGAAAAGCCTTCTTGAAAAGGTGAAGATAAAACTGGATGTTTTGCCGTAACCTCCAAACTTCAGCTTTGCATATCCATGGAGACATTACAACACTTGTTATTTGAAGCAACAATGAAAAACAGTTCCAATAATCATCATCTTTATTGATAAAATCCCCTATTAAGAGTGGAAGAATCCGAGCTAACAGCCACATCTGTGATGCTGACTGATGTAAATTTGCCACAAGATGATTTGGTTTTATAAGGCTTGGCATTAATACTTTGTCACTATAACTGTAAGGGAAATTGCATATTCTCTCATTGAGGACTGACAAAGTAAAAGTATTACTTCCAATATAATGCAAAAGCAAATGTCTGATGGTGTATGGTATACAGCCTTCCAGTACAATGTGCATAACATCATGTGGTACACACAGAAGAGGATCAAACTGTCGTACAGAAAAAAACACAGAATGTCTGTTTATACCATAGTCAACCGACAATGCGGGATTTACTATTAATCATGGTGCAATACTGCTTGTGCCTAGACATGGTTCTTAAAACACAATCAGATTCAACAAATTGTGTTTGAATAAAAGAAAAATCTGCCATACAATTGCGACACTTTCTCTTCGCAAATCCAACTCCCTCCTTAAATCCTAGAAGCTGATGAGCAGCCAAAGTATCAGCAACAATAAAAGCCAAAGCACCATGTACATTAACAACTGAATCATGTATGTCATATTCAAAGCCAACAGTTGACAATTCATTAATTTCATCAAAGAAGGGTTTTAAAATTTCATCGTATCCAACTCGAATGATATCACACACCTTGGCCATTCCCAGCAAATATATGCTTTGCATGCAATCTTGAGCGAAATTTTGGTGGAATATTGGCAAATGAGATATAAAAAAATCCAATTTTGTTTTGATGTGTTTTGCTTCCTAGCGGATTACTAAGTTGAGCATCATCATAGTAAAGGATAACCTGCAATGCTGCAGGTTTGGATTTAAAAACTGAATGTGCTTGATTAAACATACTGGCATTTTTGTTAGAATTTTGAGAATTTATCAAGATTTGATAAAAATTTGTGTTCTTTAAAAGAAGTTCAACAGTTTTTCTTATTGAAACATAATATAACAGCATAGGTTTGTTTTTAATCACTTGGTGGTGAGATAATCCGGATAAATGGATTGAGGATCCAAGAGTTCTTACCTCTGGTAAAGCAATTGGAAAGCAGCTGGACATGTATATTTGTCACGCTGCCAAATGTGTTCTGAGATCTTTAAAGGCATTCACAGAAAAAGTCCATTTTGCTATACAAGTGTTGAATCATGTCAGCAGGAAGCTGTTCTGCCATATTCTTCCACATGGCGTTGCAGAATATGGTTCATTTCTTCGGTCAAATCACTGATGGACACCTTCTAATTATTACAACACAGATGTAAAAGATTTAAAAAAATATACAGTTGTTCAGCAAAAGTGGGCTAGGCCTATAGCATATACCGGTACCATACATTTATATGCAAATTAGTTAAGGGTTGGTATATAAAACACTTCATCACTAGAACCAGGAGTGTACCGGTAAGTTACTATTCAGATTCAGAAACCCCCAACTCATGGCAAATACTATAGGCCTAAATGTTTATACCACTACCAAGATATTCATTGATACATATATGCTCACCTCTGTTAATTTGTTTTTCTCCTTAAATAGCAATAAAAATTTTGCAGCTTCATATTTCCAAATGGTTTGTTGTTTTGCACAGTTGAATATGTTCCAATCCTGGGAATATCTTCTAGTTCTTCAACACCATCACCATGAAAATCTTCCTCAAAGTCCTCATCATCAGTTTCAATATTAGTGTTTGGATCAGTAGTGGCATGGGTAATTTTCATGCATATTAGATTTGATGATGTTGCCAAGTTTGAAAATGAATGGGTGCTGCGTACGCAGTGCTGTTTAAACGCTGCCAGTGTTTGGAAAGAAAGAGGGCACCCTTTAACTTGGCATTTAATTTTGGATGAAACAATGTCTAAGCTATTATGTTGACTCAAATGTTGAAAATAATCTCTTAAGTCACGACAAATAAAATTACTACAAATAGAACAGGTCAAAAACCATCCTTGTGAACGAGCTTGTGGCTTGCTGGTATCCAACAACAGTAAAACTATTACGCGGACCGGAAGCACGTTCTATTTACCTTCGCGGAAGAACATAAAATTAAAGACCGCCAAAATCCCACTTGCGAATATAACGCGTATATTATATATCCGAATCGTCAAAAATTAGGCTGATATCACTTACAATATCATATTAATAATTGGTATAAATCTGATTGTATTTATTGAAAGGCTCATTTTTTTATCAAATGGTAGGAATATGTGTAAATTTAATTATAAGTTTACCGTTGGTTACCTATGTTGTATGGGATTTAGTGATTCTTGCAAAACGTGTTTTAAACGTTGAGCATCGTCGGTCTTTTGTTCTGCGTCGTCTTAGAAGAAGCTGCACGTGTTTTGCGCTTAAGATATTTATAAAGTGAAAGAAAATGAATGAACAACACAGCCTATTGGAAAAAGCACAAGCTTATATGGTTTTAATGAATTTGTTTTAGACACGATAAAAGGTAACGTTGTTTACTTTAGGCTAAATGCTTGTTTTTTTTAGCTTTGTTGTGAAATAGGCCTAATTCATTGGTATAATATCAGCAGCAATGGCTAAGTTACAACCTATATATATATGTTTATACTCTGTGTACAAAATTATTAATGTTGTCTAATAATGTAATATTTTTTTAGAATGTGGACTTCAGGTGGAAGATCTTCCAATGACGGAAAGGGAAATCAAGGAAGAATTTTCCCAACTGAATTTTGGTGTCCGTAGAAGACTGTCAAAATTTTTTAAGACTCTTACAGAATCTGAACAGTTGGTAAGATTGATTTAAGTCGTACTGAATTGTTATTATCTGGTACTGGTAGTCTACGGGGAAAACTAAAATAAGGGAAACTGCAAACTAAAATAAAGACTAGCAGCACATTCGAGTTAGTTTTAAACATGGGTTTAGAGGTAGGATTAGTTCTTCAGTTGAAATAAGTGTTTAGAAAACGGTTAGAATTATTTTCCATAGTTTTGGTGAGCAGTTTCCCTCCTTTTATTGTTGCCCGTAGTCTACAACAGATTTTGTTTTTACCTAATCCCACCTTTAAATGTTACCTAGCCTATATTCATTCCCTATATGGGAATTGCAACAACTGCATCATGTTAATAATGTACACCCAATATTTTTTTCGTTTGGCCTGTTAGCTCACTCAGTGGCCGTTGGTGGTCTGCAGGCAACCCCGATAAGTTGTTGGATCGAAAAAGCCGGTAGCTAGTTGATTGTGTACTTGAGCAAGGCACTTTGCCTGGCGTTGCTTGAACCTTGTTGATTAAAGAAAAACATTAGCAACGTCTCAATCCTATACAGCGCACTGTAATAGCTTCGGTAACCCAACTTCTGTTCAGTTTTCCTGTCTTAGTTCGTTACATGGGTTGTTTGGTGATACAAAATATATGTTTCAATAATTATATAAATGCAGGGTTCTGAGCTTTTTAGTGATATAGTTAGAGACGATAGCTTCGATGAAAGTTTCAACTCTCATTCGTCCGATTCAACAATGCCTGCGGTTGACGAGCACGGAAACCTCAACCGCAAAGATGAGGAATATGTGCCAACTGGGAAAAAAAGAAAAAAACATTTTGAACAATTTTGCATTGTGTCTGATAAAGGAGAGCTGGATTCAACAAGGGAAATTTCATACCCAAATGGAATTCCCTATCCTTTTCCAATTGAAAAGACATACTCTGTCGTCTATCTTGACAAAGTGACAAAGCTAGATTTTGCGAAAAATTATTCTGCATATTGTGCAGTTGTTCGCAACATATATGAAGTAATCCATTTCAGAATAGGCAAACCAACACAAGAGGACCGAAATAAGATTGCCGCAGGGTTAGTTAAAGAATACCCAGTGTTGTACGGTCGTGTGGCCGAATGGTTAACGCGACCGATACATATACCGACTCTTATACAAAAAAAACCGACCTATTGACGAGCCCACCATGGGTTCGAAACTTGGCTCGGTAAAAAAAAAAAAAAAAGAAAAAAAAAAAAAAAAAAAAAAAAAAAGAATACCCAGTGTTGGCTGGAGGCCGATCCGTCAACTCCTTATTCAGCCTCCTTGTCCACATCAATTAGGAAGCGGGCCAATAACTATGCTCAATTTGTAAAAGGAGTTGTTCAGCCAGCAGGGTCGACCGGAACTGGTTCAAGCTCAAAGGAAAATGCAATTCCCGTGGCCGTAGGTGTTGATGATCCTCACTGTGATGAAGATTTGGTCAAATATTTGGAGACGCACAGTATTCGAGAATTTTTTGAAAAATACAAAGAGTTTGAAGACGACTACAACAAGGTACTATTAGTAGATAACTTGTATATAACAGACTAGGGGGGCATATAGTCTGATGGGTAGTAGTAGATAAATAATAGTCTGTTTAATTATTTTTCATAGTAAAGCTTGAATTTAGTATCATACGGGTTCATAGCTTTCAGTTAAACACATTCAGATCAATTACTTAAAGTTCAGTTATTTCGCATTATTTCAACAAATAAGATATAATTATTTTGATTTTTTTTAATTTCAGTGCATTGAGGCATTCAGCACTAAAACAAAACAATGGGAGATACCACAGTGGCAAAGACGATGGGATAGGTTGCTGAACAACTACAAGACCAATCTTGAGCTTGTTCTAGATGGTGATGGTGATAAATCACATGATTTTGAAATTTTTTATAACCTAGTTAACGAAATAATCACTTTTAGTGAAGTTGGAGATGTTTCATCAATGAAATCCAACAACCAACCATACTTGCTGGTGACTGGCTCTCCAACTTACACTAGTGATGTTGTTGTAGTAGTAGAAAAACAAAAAATACTATCTCTTACAAATGTGAGCATGTTTAATTGTTTTATATCTCTTGTTGCTGTGTACTACCTGCTAAATTTGGAATATCCACATGCATGCAAAAACGTGTATAAATCCTTGGTTGATTATATAATATTTGATGAGCCTATCCGTTTCCGAAAGCTAGCTTCAGTTTTCAAAGCAAAATAATGTTTTAAACTTACTGGTCACTTTCTCGGGGTACTTGTGCGCTAACAGATTGATGTTTATTTCATTACAGTGAGCGTACGCTTGTACCCCAACTCATCTGGGTAAGCATGTGTGTGGATCCGCCCAGGGAAAAGGGTAATAATGCAGCTTCCAATAAGTAATTAATTAGGTTGAAGCATGGGAAAGTGAGTACCTCTAAATACTTCAGGATTGCCTGGATCGCTACCACTGTAATGAAACAAACATCAGTCTGTCGGCGCACAAGTAAGTGTGTGTGAATCCGCCATGTAAAAAAGGAATAATGCTGCGGCGGCTCAATACTTGTTTGCATTGTCAGTTGGGTTGGATAATTGTAACAAAATAAAAAATTAGCCTACATCTAGGCTTTACTGGGGCTGTGTGTAGTGTAAAATGGCTTTTTTCTTGTACATATCTTCCTTTCTACTCACCAAAGTTCATATGTCTTTGTAACTTTTGTACTGTGTAAAGCTAAATTTGGTGCATAACTTTGATACTGTGTAAAGCTAAATTGGGTGAACAACTTTCATACTGTGTAAAGCTAGATTTTGTGCATAACCTTTATACTACATAACTTTCATACTGTGTAAAGCTAAATTTGGTGCCTAACTTTTATACTGTGTATATAAAGATAAATTTGGTGCATGACTTTTATACTGTGTTTAGCTAAATTTGGTGCATAAATATGTAGCGGCTGCTTATTTAATATAATAACTAAATTGACTTTACAAGGTAAACGGGTAGCAGTTTTACTTTATTATTAAATTGACTCCGATAAGCGCAACGGTAGAAGTAAACTAATACATAAGCAAAACCGACTACGTAGTTTTATTAACGAAACGGGCTGTAGGGTACGTTAAGCGTATTCCCGCCCTCGAGGCCACAAGAGCCTAGGCTATACATACTGTGGATTTGGAACACAGTGCTGTAAGCCTAGACAACTGGTGTCTGTTTTTCTCTGATGAAATGAGGTCTTTTATATGTGATTTGGCACAAGGAAAAAAATGGGACGAAGAATATCTAAAACACACTTAATAGATTAAGTAGCGCTCCGTACAATACAATATCTCCGCACGTTGAATTTAGAAGTTTCCTCGGTCGCGTTAATTGCCTCGTGAATTTAGACAACAGTTCGTCCTTTAGCGATTCCTTTGTTTCTGGAAATTTCTTAGAACGATGTCGCAAACAGCCAATTATGTCGGTGCGACAAATATTGTATTGTTTATTTGTTTATAAAGCTCAATTTGGTGCATAACTTTTGTATTGACTCAATTTTTACCTAGGACAGCCACTATTTGTAGGTTTGGATCAGCCAGTGGTGAAATGGCTTATTTCACAGTTTAGCCAATAGTATGGCTACGGATTAGCCAGTGATAAAAATGGCTAGTTTTAAGACATGGCTTGTTTCTTCACAGTTTAGCCAATAGTATGGCTACGTATTAGCCAGTGATAAAATGGCTAGTTTTAAGACATGGCTTGTTTCACAGTTTAGCCAATAATATGGCTACGGATAAGCCAGTGATGTAATGGCTTGTTTTAAGACGTGGCTTGTTTTACACTTTAGCCGGCTTGAGGACAAAAGCCATTAATTTTTCTTGTGTGGTATCCAAATGAATGACGAATGCGAGTTATAACCTACCATGCACGAGCGAGTTAGAAAAACCCGATTGGAAACCCGCATAATCACTGAACCGTGATGACGCAATGCGTGCGTCAAATTTAACCGGGTTAGCGATGCGAGTTAACTCGCAAAATTCGCCCATGTAAAGGAAAGAGGCTTAGTGTCGAAAAAACTTGCCCTCACATTCTCGTAACAGTGGTTTAGGTGAAAAGCGGGCAAAAATAAAACATTCAATCAAGGAGCATGGAATATATCAATTTTTGATAGGTATAATATATATATATGTTAATGTTATGGCTGTAGTAACTGAGTATCCTTTATTAACCATGGGGGGTTAAAGGAACCCTGATTTAAAAGAAAAAAAAGTGTAGTCTAATATTGTAATCACTATCTAATACATGTCCATGAAGTAGTTTTGTAGGATCGCAAACAATCGAAAAGCTTGCTTTCTGGTTGATGTTATAACAATGTTATATTTTTTACAGAGTTTCTTCAGTTTACTGCATTCAAAGATGCAAAGCATGTGGAGGTTGCAGCATCCATTAAAAAAGTTTTTAATGGTGTTGGGGACCGGGAAGGAGGAAGGGGCTGCAAGAGCTTCACTTGGTCATTCGCCGCAATGTATACATACCTGTTGTTCAGGACAATCTGGAGGCGCCGCCTGAAACTGATAGCGCGGACACTGACGATAATACAGTGCCAGTAAGCACTGACAGCGGCTATGGTTCTCTTGATTTGCCAAATTTTTACTAACCCTTTCTTTAACTTTCATTCTTCATTTCATACTGTTTTTGTTACTGTTTAGCACAACCACTGACTGTCATTTCATTGATTACTGGCACTGTATTATCAGTATCAGCCGCTTATTACAGTGTACAACATCATTCATACTAAATCATGTGTAATGCAAGTCCCGAGATGTGCTGTGAACTTTTTTTCTGTTTCTTTGCAGTTCTTTTTATATTCTTTGAACAAACACATTGTGCCAAGGATTGTTTTTATGTATCATATTAATAAAAATGGTGTAACAATCCATAAATACAAAATGTATTAACACCTGCAAGTTGCCATGGATGGCTAATGTTAGTTTTGTAGAATGAATGGCCCATTGTAACATTTCGGTTCTATGGGCCATTTGACACTGGCCCAGTTCTGGTTAATCTGAGAACCATACATAAATTTGTATGATGGCCCATACTGTGGCCGTTGTAACATTTCGGATATATTGACCATATATAATATGCAGGTTAAATATGGGTACCCTATTAAAAGCCTAATCTGGACCAAGTTTAAACAGTACAGTATGCCCCGTGGCTAATTTCGTGACTGGGTTTCTTGATTGGCCTGTACGAGATCCGCCTGAACCTTCTCTCGTCCAGCTGTATATAGTTCATCGAACTGTTTTCGGATCACTCGATTATTTCTTCCATATTCATTAAAGCCCAGCCAGGGACGCCAAAAATTGTAGCTTTTCAGCACAATTTATTCATACAACTCGTAACCAACTTAAAGCGAAAAGGGTACAGCGAAATATATAGAAAGTAATCAAACGCAACTCGGCGAGCGTTAAAAGTGCAGGGAATTTAAAACCAAACTACTGGTAGAAAAAACGGTGCATTAACTAGTGATGGTGGTGACACCACAACATTCCAAGAAGGAAATCAAACTTAAACTTGACCTTCAAACATCAAAGGAAATGTAAAACTTAAAGCAATTATTCAATTTAAATACATACAAGTTGATGCTTTGGAGCAATATGGTCGCCGAGAAAACCTCAGAATTCATGGTATCCCTAAAAGCACAGATTCTCATTTAGACGATGGGAAAGTGAAGGAAGGCTTTAGTTCTAGCCAAGGAACTAACTAAACATTAAATTAACAAAAGATAATATCCATCGTGCTCACCGTGTTGGGGAATAAAGAAACGATGCGACCCCTCGACCAACTATTGTACGATTCCTGTTATTTAAGAAGAGAAATGAAATGATTTTTTCGAAAAAAAGCTGTTGAGAATTTGTGACCGAAGATCTATCAAGATATGTCAAGAATGAATGTGGTGGCAAATTTGAATTTTGTCACAAAAGTAATGGAATAATAAAAATGAAGTTAGAAAAGGGACCAAATGAACCATAACAGCCCATGGATCACTGTGAACTCACCGGATGATCTTTTCAGACATGGCATCGACGTTGACTTTACAAAATTGAACTACTAATACTACTCTCTCTGAATCATAACAGTAACCTGAAGGATGGAAACCCGTGCTAAAGTTAATCAATCTTATTTATGCCTAAATTGTATCAGGAGGCCATGTTAAGCATCTCAGGAAGCTATTCAATGTGATGATTGATATATGCAACAATTGGATATCTTAAATGTTGACAGTTGTACAGCATGATTTTTTGGGGAGGTCTGACGATAAATATTTTTGCCCGGCATGCCTTGATGAGAAAACTGGTCCTCTTTATCACATGTTGTTGATAAACGAGTCTAGGAAAATGTCATGATACTTGTAGATACTCATTCATATATATTCAATTCGCAATGAATCTAAATATCGATTAGAGGAGTTCTTGTTGCTAAACAGAGACTAAAATGCAGTTATCTGAGAAATATAGCATTCAGCTGAGTGGATACACATTTATGCATGTGGTTTCGCCAACCCCCATGCTGGAGGCGTAGGACTTTTTGTACATAACTCGATCTAATAGTTACCTAACAATAAATAAACCAGCAGTGATTGGAGTGTGATAACTAGAATATCGAATCTTCCGGATTCAAATCCAAATATTTCGAATATTTGGATCTGAAATAATATACACATTAAGAAACAAACGTTCGATATTGCCATGGAATTCCTTTTTTATTTTTATTGTACATATGGCAGCAGCGTTGATTAAAACAGATATTATTTAAGTATGTAAACACACTGGCCAGAGTTTGCTGTGTACAATTTGAATATCTGAGAGGCAGTATTAATTTAGTATATTGTAGCGACCTCATGTGCTTACATAAGATTTACGATCGCACAGCCGGCATTTGCGCTGACAATGCGTCATCACGGAAATATTATTATTAGGTTTACGATTGTTACCGCAGCTGCCGGATACTTTGCCTATATAAGTTTATTTCACTTTTGCTCGAGAGAGTCCTAACGCATTAAGTAATATTCTTGTATGTGAAGAATACTGAGAGTTTATCTGGAATCTATGTCGTTTAAACATCTAACGATTTAACTCGCAATTGGTACTAAGTTATTCGCCTCAATTGCTCAATACAATTGATGTTATAAAACTACTGAGGCGTTTATCGGCGAACTACAGGAGATCAGTCAAAGAGACATTTACGCAGAAAACCTCAATTAATTAGCGCACCTCCGAGAGTCGAGATAGCGCGTAGGGAATCGCAGATCGCATCAGGTGTTGTAAACCGGCTTACCTGGGGCCTACAAGGAACAATCTAGCGAAATAGGCAGCGACCTGCACGGCTCCCTACATATTTGGTGACCCCGTTTCTGAGCAAATTTTGAGGTGGCATTGATGATTGGAAAGCCGGAAAAAGAACAATTTCAACTACATTGCTTTGCTTCTTAAAGTTTAGAGGTACATTTCTGCTTCAACTGAAAACGTCGCATTCGCCATCAAGAACAAACGTTGGACATTTCCGTTCTATTGTTCGTGGAGGTGTCAAGTTCGCACATCGGTTCATAGAAGCGAGATTCATTTGGAGGATTCTACAGACGACGATCGCATCTACTACGACGGGAACGAGATCAACTTCACCGGACAATTCAATTAAGTTATAAATTTATTATTTGGTTTTATATAGTTATTCTGTTTATATAGATTTGGTACGGTTTAATTGTTTTTCTTTATTTTTTAAAAACCCACTGAGCCCGGTAGAATGAAAAAAATGTTTGGGTTTGGCAGTAAGTCTATCAGAAGGGATCGAAATCCGCCTGTCCCCGAAAATAAGGATAGACTGGGGTATGATACGGTTTATGAGGATTTGAGTTGTTATGGACCAGAAGACGATGATAGTTTTTTGGATGATAACAGTTCAATTTCCTCTCGTAGATTTGGTTTGCCCACGCCCGCTCCAAAAATTCAAGAACCGAACTTGTCACGAAATAATCCATTTTATAGCGATGTATGTAAGGTAAAGACTCCAAATTGTAACCATACGATTGTCCCCCGTACGCACCATAAGCGATCTGATCCTTCGTTGAGCGACGTTTTAAACGGATTAACGGATTATTTAAGGAAATCCTCGGTTAAATTAAACGAATTTACCGAAAATATGCCCGAGTCATGGTTTGACTCTGCGGAAAGCGTTTTTCGTCGGTTTGATGTGGTTTCGGAAGACGCTAAGTTTGAATTCGTTAAAGAATCACTGAGGCCTCGTCATCTCCGACACGTTGAACACTTGTTGGCTAAACGAGAAAGCATTATGCCCTACACGTCCCTCAAAGAAGCGTTAATAAGTCACTATTCGGTTTCGAAGACTGATAAGATATTAAGACTAATGAACTTCGGTCCGCTTGGGGATCAGAAACCATCGGAGATGCTGAAAGCTATGTTAAAACTGACAGGTCCTTACCCGGATGAAAATACGACTATATGGTTGCGACAACTATTTTTAGAACGTATGCCAAATAACTTACGTAGCACACTTAAAGCTTTTACGTGTGATTCCTTATGTGCGATGGCTAGCCGAGCAGATGGTATAATCGACGATAGTCGAAGAGCTGCGGCATTTTCCTCTTCCGGTTTAGGAAACCCTACTGTAAGTGATTTACATTCAATCAATCTAGCGATTGTGGAAAACTTAAGGGTTCTTAACAAACAGTTAGTAGACAGACCGTCAACTTCAGCCTTCCAGAATGTCGAATATCGAGACAATAGGGACTTCGAAGACGATCACCGAAACAATGCTTACCCGCCGAGACAATGGAACAATCGTGGACGAGGTTATTGGAGAAGACCGAATAAAAGAAGAACGGAAAATAAGGATTTCAAGGAGGACCCTCAACCAAGATCAAAAAAACTCTCAGGCAAGACGTTAGATATGGCGTGTAACGTCTTGTGCAATACTATAAAATCGGCCATCTTTACTATTTATAACGGATTTGACCACTACGACTAAGTATCTTATTGATACGGCCACCTATAAGAGACGACCGGACCAGACGAAATATCGGACGAGACTTAATTGCTTCTAATGGATCAGCCCTAGCAACATACGGTGAGCGATTTGTTAAACTGGACTTTGGCCATGACGAAAAATATCCCTGGATATTTACTATTGCCGAGGTGGAATTGCCTATATTGGGTGCCGACTTTCTTGAGCATTTTAATCTGACTGTAGATTTAAAGGCAAGAATAGTATCTAATGCTCGCACCAATAAACGGATAAAAGGCGAAAATTCCGGCATAAATACGTCAATTTCGGCTAATTTCGTTTCACCAATTGCTGGAAATGGTTATGAAGCGATATTGCAAGAATTTTCGGACGTCACGAAACCTAAACAGAAAATTCCCGAGGTAAAAC
Source organism: Ciona savignyi (assembly GCA_000149265.1). NCBI lineage: Eukaryota > Metazoa > Chordata > Ascidiacea > Phlebobranchia > Cionidae > Ciona > Ciona savignyi. The sequence goes on along the minus strand of CH001545.1, from coordinate 52,154 downwards.
ACAAGGTAACTCATAAGATCATAACAAAAGGAAACCCAGTTTTCTGTAGACCTCGACGTTTATCTCCGGAAATGAGCAAGATTGCGAAGGATGAATTCATGCACATGCTTGAGCTGGGAATTGTGAGAAGATCCGATAGCAACTGGGCATCACCTTTATTAATGGTTCCAAAAAAGGATCATACTTGGAGGTTGTGTGGAGACTATCGACGATTGAACGCTATAACTGTCCCGGACAGGTATCCAATCCCTCACATTCACGACTTTGTGAATTCCTTGCATGGGGTACAGATATTTTCAAAAATCGATTTAATGAAAGCGTACTACCATATTCCTGTTGACCCTGAAGATATACACAAGACCGCAATTTCGACGCCTTTTGGTGCTTTTGAATTTCTCAAGATGCCTTTCGGTTTACGTTGCGCGGCGAATTCGTTCCAGAGATTCATGGACGACATTCTCAGAGGGTTGGATTTTTGTTACTGCTATTTAGACGACGTTCTCATAGCAAGTTCAAGCGAACAGGTACATAAAGAGCATCTCAGGATATTCTTTCAGCGCTTGAGAGACAATGGAGTTGTGGTGAACCCTGCGAAATGTGAATTTGGTGTGACGACCATGAATTTTTTAGGACATCGGATTACGACGGACGGAATAGAACCTCTGGAAGAAAAGATTCAAGTCATTAAAGACTTTCCTCAACCCAGCACTATGAAACAGCTACGACGTTTCCTGGGTATGGTAAATTTCTACTTCCGTTTTATTCCCAATTGTGCTGAGATAGCTAAACCATTAAACCAGCTTCTCACACCTAAGAAAAATGGAAAATTCGCTATTCCTTGGGACAAAGATCAAGATGAAGCGTTTAACAGGATGAAGATTAAACTTGCCAGAGCGGCTATGTTAACATTTCCTGCGCCAAATGCGCAAACAGCGCTTGTGGTAGATGCTTCAATGATCGCAGCTGGAGGTGTTCTACAGCAAAGAATCGACGATGCGTGGCAACCACTAGCCTTCTTTTCTAAAGCTTTTGACGTACGCCAGGTAAAATATTCGGCGTTTGATAGAGAATTGCTTGCAGCTTATCTTGTAGTTAAACACTTTAGATATTTCCTCGAAGGACGGGAATTTACTATTATGACTGACCACAAGCCACTTCTTAGTGCGTTTCACACTCCACGTGAAAATGCTACTGGACGCCAAGCCAGACATTTGGCTTATGTTTCTGAGTATACGTCGGACATTCAATATCTCCCTGGCACTCGAAATATCGTTGCTGATGCATTATCCAGGATTGAAGTGAACAGCATTTTTCAAGCTAAGGATTTATTCAATTATCGTGAGATGGCAGCAGCTCAGAAGAATGATGCTTCCATAGAAACTTTAAAGCAATCGAAAAAGAGTTCTTTGAAGTTGGCGAACCGAAGATTGGATGGATATGATGTCTCGCTATTGTGCGATATTTCTACAGGTAAACCAAGACCCGTTGTTCCCGTTTCTCTTCAGAAAAAGGTATTTCAGAAGATTCATTCTTTGTCACATCCCGGAATAAGGAGCACTACGAAACTCATTCGTGAACGTTTTGTGTGGACAAGCATGAACACTGATATACGGAACTGGTGTCGACTCTGTGAAGCCTGCCAAAGATCAAAGATCATTCGACACAATCAAGCACCTTTAGCCAGATTTAAATTGCCGGTTGCAAGATTCTATCATGTGCATTTAGATATCGTTGGACCTTTACCACCGTCTAGCGGTTATACTTATTTTACTCACTTGTGTGGATCGTTTTACAAGATGGCCAGAAGTAATCTGTCTAACCGACATCAAGGCTGAGACCATCAGTAATGCATTTTTGCTACACTGGGTAAGCCGTTTTGGCACGCCTGGCATTATATAACGACAGCACAGGGGAAAGAATTTTACATCCAATTTATTTCACAAACTGGCCGAATTTTTAGGGGCTAAGCTTCAACACAGTGTGCGTACAGACCTTGCGCGAACGGCCAAGTTGAACGATTACATCGGCAGCTAAAGACTTCTCTTAAAGCCCAGGAGAGTCCTCAAGATTGGTATGCTAATCTTGGATTTGGTTCTTTTAGGAATCAGAAACTCTATCAAAGAAGACATCGGATATTCATCAGCAGAACTTGTTTATGGAACTAGTCTTCGGTTACCGGGTGAATTCGTTGACACGGATAATTTTGGGAATGATTTAGACTCCCACGAATATGTGAGCCGTTTTAAGACTTTCATGAGGAATCTTAAAGCCATACCACCCCGTATACCAGGACCGCGAGCGTGTATATTTAGACGACAAACTTCAGTTCTTGCAGCCATGTATATGTCAGACATGACGCGGTTAGAAGACCACTGCAAAGACCCATATGATGGACCGTTTAAAGTTTTAAAAAGGGATGCTAAATTCTTCACTCTAGACTATAATGGGATACCTAATACTGTGACAGTAGATCGACTAAAAGCTGCGAATGTTCTCATTCCTGTCTCGGAGTCTACTGATAATAATCCCATTTCACCTTCTTTACAGGTTGAGATAAGTCCTAGTGATATAATTAATCCCGACTTTGATTTAATTACTGAACCATCCGAATCTGCTGAAGCCCTTGAAATTGACCTAAACCGAACAACAACGCCAGAAGCTGAATCACGAAGAACTAGATTTGGAAGACAAGTATTCCGACCGAGACATTTACAGGACTACGAACTTTAAATACAAAATGATGTTGGCCGTTTTTATTCTTGTCGTGCTGACTCAAATTTGGGGTACGGTCGCGATCGGGGAGATTCAAGTAAAGCTCTGTCACCAACATTTATCCCAAGCTGAATATTATATTCCCAAAACAAAACCTTGTGTAAAACAGCAAAGGCTCCGCACTGAAAAGTGTAAAGCACATGTTTACAGACCCGCGGAAAGCCTTCCTCAAGGTGAAGGTATTTGTCTGCCAAACATTTACGATTGAATATCAAAATACTTATTATTTCTTTGGTGCTCAAGTGCAAGATACTAGAACGAAGATTGATTCGCCACCACATCATGGTGCGTGTGCTGGTTGGGTGAGAACTTTCGTCGCTCCAAACATTGGTCAACTGGAAGCAAATGGCAAAGATGTTTGGAGAACCAATAACAAGGTTCCCAAGAAATTTACTTGGCCTAGAAACGTTGCCGGTGAGGTAACCAATGCACTGTTAATGAAATCAATTATGGAGTACGATCATGTAAACCATAAAATTAACAGTGCACTATCGGTTATGTCCAATTGTGACATACGTAAAGGTTTCTGTTATGTAAACTCCAAAACTTACGTTTGGAAGGGATTCCGCGATAAGCCTAGATTGCCCAAGGTCAAAATTTCTAGCCAACGACGAACTTCTCATGCACTATAACTCTTCAGGCAGGCTTTATCGCCTCGAACTTGTGAACTTGGGGATATCCATTCAACAATGGGCAGATTGCGGAACATATTCAAGCTTATGTTATCATCCACATTCCTTCTGTGACTTTGGTGGATTAATGTTTGTGCCATTTTCGTGCAAAGGCATAAATGATTTAGAAAAATTCCAGACAAACACCAGCCAACAGACAGCATTTAATTCTACAAGACCTGAAAGCCGCTATCTCAACGAACTCAATGCGGTGGTTCAAGAATTGGCAATTCAGCAATCTGTGGACACTTTATTCCTAGAATGTCAACTGCAAAATTTACTCGCTGCTCTCTATTTAATCACTGGAAGACAGTTTCCTAGTGAAGTGCTCTCAGCCATTATGGGAAATTCCCGAGCTGCAATTACTGTTGGAGATGTTATTACTGAAATTGTATGTGAGCAAATAAATGCCACATTACGACACAGTATCCAATATAAATCCTACTTCTCCATTCGTCCTCTCGTTAGCTTTACCGATAGTAATGGTACCTTACGAATCGGTCAAGTCATGAAAAACGATGTGGTCTATGAAGGTGTAAGATTAGTTGAGCACTATACACCCGGCAGGACATTTACATTTCGTGTAAACGATAAGTTCTACTTGTATGATAACTATACTTTAGAACATGCTGATGTCCATGTTCGGCCTATTTTTCCCTCACTAACTCCGATTGAAGAACCAATCAGGGCTTATGATTTTGTTTCACTTTCGAAGCAATTTCCTTTGTCGTCGATGGGATTGGAGGACTTCAACGCAATCCTTGGTTCAATCACTCAATCGCAAGTTACATCGGAGAAGATCAATGAACTTCTGAATGAGGAAGTTAATGAGACAGCTGATGCAGATCCCACATTCGTTGGAAAGTCTGTTGATAAGGTTGCCAAACATGCATTCTTGATCGGTCTTTCGGCAATCACCAATCCGATAGTCAACGCTCTCGTTTCGGCATTGCTTACGGCTGCTATGTACTGGGGACTTATTTTGACTTTGTCTACAATTAAAAAGCGATTTTTCGGACGCCGTAAAAAAAACAAAAATACCGACGTGTTACCCAAATCGGAACCTGATAAGCCTAAGCCTAGACCTCGTTATGCACGCAGAGCTAAATCTCCTAATGTTGGGCGCGGGCTTCGTAAACCCAATCGGCAGATACCCCAGATTAAGTCCAATAATAGACGAGATATTGCGGATCATATATAACACTGACTGATGAATTTCTGCTAGACCTAATTTTTAACATTTTACGGTCAACCGTGGGGACATTTTTACATCTTGTGTCGCTACAAATACCTGATAACCACTTAATTATTATTTTTTATTATTATTTTTTTCTTGTGTCATTGCTTGAGTACAACGATTTTTTTGTTTATTTTCTCGTTTTTCCACACAATATATTTTACGAAGTATGGCCTTTTTTATTGATTACTCTAAACTAAAATGACCATACCTCTGAGGGGGGAAGTGTATGTAGCGACCTCATGTGCTTACATAAGATTTACGATCGCACAGCCGGCATTTGCGCTGACAATGCGTCATCACGGAAATATTATTATTAGGTTTACGATTGTTACCGCAGCTGCCGGATACTTTGCCTTTATAAGTTTATTTCACTTTTGCTCGAGAGAGTCCTAACGCATTAAGTAATATTCTTGTATGTGAAGAATACTGAGAGTTTATCTGGAATCTATGTCGTTTAAACATCTAACGATTTAACTCGCAATTGGTACTAAGTTATTCGCCTCAATTGCTCAATACAATTGATGTTATAAAACTACTGAGGCGTTTATCGGCGAACTACAGGAGATCAGTCAAAGAGACATTTACGCAGAAAACCTCAATTAATTAGCGCACCTCCGAGAGTCGAGATAGCGCGTAGGGAATCGCAGATCGCATCAGGTGTTGTAAACCGGCTTACCTGGGGCCTACAAGGAACAATCTAGCGAAATAGGCAGCGACCTGCACGGCTCCCTACAATATTAATCTTTCCTTGTTTGTTTAATTAAATTTTATTGCACAAACCTTCTTTTGCAAGTACCGACCTACAAAAAAGATGCCTAGAAGACGATCATCTGTAGTTTGGGAGCATTTTAGTGACCCTGATAGCGCGAACAAAGTAATATGTAGACACTGTAAATATAAACAAAAACCCGTGTAGGCCTACATGATGACAAGGCCACTTGGCTGCATCCAACATACAAGTCAATTATTTTACAAAAATTCGTAGTGTACAGGTAAGATATGCAAAGTCCAAATGAATAAAAGAGAGACTGACAGTAAGAACGTTAAACGTAAATTTGTATAATTTTATATAGTTAAGAAGCACTCTGCCTTTGTAGGTAAAGGCAGCGATAGAGAGTGAAATAGTGTCCATGGAAGAACACCTTCTTCACCCAGTTCCATTGCAGGACTATTAGCATCATCTAAACCAGCGGTTCTCAAACTGGGGTCCGCGAGACAATTTTTTGGGACCGCAAAGCACCTTCTAAAAAATTAAAACGACACTCTTAAAGAAAAAATTGTGTAAAATTAAGTTTTCACGCAACTTTTCTTCCAATCAACTTAACAAACACCATTTTTGTCATGAAAGCTTACATACATATAAGCATTTATGACATCACACAAGAAGCTATTTGATGTCACATTAGTGCAATTCAAAAGTACAGAACTCCTACTATAGTAGGAGTAAACATTTAAAAAAATGCCAAGATCAGAGGCGTCTCGTTTTCCCTTAAGCCGCCATGCATCCGGGTTAATATGTTTTGTTTTAGAATTTAAAAGTTGCTAAATTTTTTTTCGTTTTACTTCCATCTTTTTCAAGGGGACCGTGAGTCATTTAAAAAATTGCTAGGGGACCGTTGCGTAATTTTTTTAAAAAAGTTTGAGAACCGCTGATCAACACGGCAAAGAAACTAAGGTCTAGATTCTAGACTAACTGGGAAAATTCCTGCATTGCAGTAAGTGACTCTTGGTGTAACTGAATTTTTGCTGCCTTTGATCGATCCCTTTCCTTTCGTAAAATACAATCGACTAAACTAAAATAATGTGTCTATTTCTCAATAAATGTAAAAAGAGCATTTTAATGTAGAATAGGATTCGATATTGTGGATTCGAAATAACTAATCTAGAATACCAAGGTATTCTAGTTTGTGCGTCCCTAGACCCAAATCACAATTTTCAGGAGTTTCAAAAACAGCTAATGGTTGTAGCAGCGCTCTCTGGCTTTTGATGTGTTTTGAGCAGGTAAGACAAGGGTGAATGAACAGAGGTTAGTTAGGTATTTTATTGGGTATTCACGCAATCCAGGAAGAGCGATGTACACAAGCGGCATAGCTTCTTAAGTAGGAAGAGTTAAAGCTTCAGAGAGCAGCAAAGCCAAGCGAGGCGTCACCAAATGCTTTCTGATGTTATAAAAATTATACACAGTTTATATAAGACACATAACAGAAAACACATGTTTGTACACGAGGTTTGAAAGAAGTTTTAAACAGAACTTGCGGGAAAAACAATTCATCGACTGGACTGTCGAAAACAGGAAATTAATCGTGACTTGCCATGCACAAAAAAGGACACATGGCATGGCAACCTAATTGTTAAAATATACAGAAATATAATTATAAACGTGTGGGATTCCCACCTGTTAACTTTTCTGTTTATTACATCTGTGGTGATATCAACATAGTGTAGCAACTATGTAGAGAGATAGATGCCTTGCATAGTTTAGGATGTACGTCACTAATAAATAAACCCACACCAACATGTGCAACTTTACTTGATTGACCATGGCTACACAAACAATGTGGTCAATGATAATAATGTCCGCATTCTACTCAGTGATAGATATATCTGATCATCTACCCATTTTAATATAAATAATGACACTAACAGTTTTAAAATTAAAGATTAACTGAACTGTTAGAATCTTTACATTATCCTGCTGACATTCCATGTCTCCTCAATTCAGACAAAGAATGTTTAAATATGTATGTGCTGGACAAACATGCCGCCCTATATAAAAAAATAGAACTCGAAGGGAAACTTAATCAAAAGCCTTGGTGGTTAACTAAAAGCTTAATCTCTATTAAGCCAAAAAATAAGTTATATATGTCCAAAGTATTAAAAAGAATTGTGAGGATTTAGGGCTGAAGTATTTATTAACAATATCGAAATAAATTTATTTACCCACATTAAAGGGGAACTGAAGTCAATTTTAAGAATATCTTAATAAATGGAAAAACATACGCTGATTTCAAAAATCAAATCAGTTTCTTCCAATATTTTTTGGTTAAAGAGTTATGAGCAAATATGTATTTCATTTTATGTTAGGGGATTTCCCGTATTACGTCACTGACGTTGTTGAGATTTCGTGCCTATATGCATTGTATACAATCATGTGCCAGTTTAGAGGTGAATTAGTAACATAAGCGCCTGCAGGAGCGTTGTATTTTCGTTTTTTATAGAGACTTAGCATAACACTTGTCATATAGCCTAACTGAACCAATGTACCCGCGTGACAGCTTACCTTAAGCGCGCTCATTCAGGCCTGCACGATCCTGGACCTAAGCTGAATGCTGAGGTATACAGGTCTCGTATTTAAATGACTTTAGAATAATAAGTCTTAGCAATTTATATCATAAATCATAGAAGTGAAGACAGAACAAGAAAACTAGAACAGGAGGCAGTAAACTGTAACTGCCAGCAATTTATAGAAATAAACCAGCCATCAATCAAAGATCAGACTAAGCGGTGGGAACAGCCTATTTCTTTCATGATTGTTGCTTTTCAATATATAGCCATAATCTGCAACGTAGACTAGCAATGTTGTTATCAACCACTACTAGGCTACAAACTAAGAGTGTGAGAGATTTGGTATACATATGCATAGAAGTTTTAACAAATTTCTTTTGTTTTCTTCATTTCTAGAGTAAATTTAAGTTAATGTTGTAACACTAAAATGGATGACAGTTTTCAGCATTCTGGCATGGATGAAAGAAGTTTTATTGTACACCATAAAACAACACAAATTTAGTCATGTGCGTTTGAACCAAGGAAAACGTCTGAAAGTATCTTTGAAGATGCAAGCCCCATAGAAGAAAATGTATATTTAAAAACATTATCTATTGACATGACTTGGTGCCGTTGCAAAAACTGTATTCTTATGGACACACCGCACGAATGTTTATGCTGCATGAATGTACATGCATTTGTGCACAAAATAACGCCAGACTGAAAGCCCTTATTTTTTAATTATCTGCTTGGATAAAGAAGTTCTTGATGTACTGGGTTGATCACTATGTTTAAAATCATAATCAGAAAAATTAAAAATTGTTGGAACTGTATTTTTCACCAAGTGGTTTGTTTTTATCATCTTGGCTACTCCATTGGAGTTTGGAGTCAAATACAATTTTACTATGATAAATAATCCTTGTCACAAATAATGTGCACTACACACACTGCGGTTCTTTTTCCAGGTAGTTTAGAACGCTTGCATTGTTGTATCCATTGCTTTAACCGTTTTTTGTCGTTGTGAAGAAATCGATGAAAGAGCACAGGTGGATTGGAATTTCGTGTGCTGTAATAAGAATTTGTAGGCTACATCCTGGAACAAAACAATATACTCCAATCACTCTTTCTTCCTTCTCAGTGGCTTAACTTTAGGCATTTTACAATATCTAATAAAAAGAACTAAATTAGAAATGTGGTATATTCTTATTAACTTATTTGGGTAGTTAAGTAAAGATCTATTATATATATTCTTCACTTACTTATCTGAGTGCTTGCTGTGTACTTGTTGTCAGACTACACATCAGCTACTCAACTGTGGATTAACTGGTTTTTGCAATAAGTGGTATTCTCAACCAGTAGGCTAATGCTCAGTTTCAATAACAGCAGACATTAAATGCACCACATACACAACAGCAAAACATTATACAAACAGCCAAGGTAAACCATGAAAGAAATAGGCTTTTCCCACCTTATAGTCTAGCCTTTGCTTGATGGCTGGTTTATTTCTATAAATTGCTGGCAGTTACAGTTTAATGCATTCTGTTATATTCTGTTTTCTTGTTTTGTTTTCACTTTTATTATTTATGATATAAATTGCTAAGACTTATTATTCTAAAGTCATTTAAATACGAGACCTGTATACCTTAGCATTCAGCTTAGGTCCAGGATCGTGCAGGCTTTAATGACCGGGCTTAAAGTAAGCTGTCACCATGTACATTGGTTCAGTAAGGCTATATGACAAGTGTTATGCTAAGTCTCCATAATAAAAACGAAAATACAACGCTCCTGCAGGCGCTTCTGTTACTAATTCACCTCTAAACTGACACATGATTGTATACAATGCATATATGCACGAAATCTCAACAACGTCAGTGACGTAATACGGGAAATCCCCTAACATAAAATGAAATACATATTTGCTCATAACTCTTTAACCAAAAAATATTGGAAGAAACTGATTTGATTTTTGAAATCAGCGTATGTTTTTCCATTTATTAAGATATTCTTAAAATCGACTTCAGTTCCCCTTTAAAGAGCAATCGAAAAAGATGTATTATTATAAACATCTTATTTCATCTGGTTTAACGGTTAAGTGCGCCGCCTTTCAATCGAAAGGTTGCAGGTGCGAAACTGGTCGCTAGCTAGTCGGTTGTGTCCTTTGGCAAGGCACTTTTTGGACATTGCCTGAACCCAGCGGATTAATGGGTTCTACCAATAAATGGGTTCTTTTGGACATTGCCTGAACCCAGCGGATTAATGGGTTCTTGAAGGAACGTATCTATCAAATACAACACACTGTAATAGCTCCGGTAACCCGACGATTGCTCGTGTGTTAATAACCCCCTTGGTTTTCCCACTCACGGGATCTAACAAACATAATGCCAAAGTAGTGTGGCAAACTATAAATGACATAATAAATTACCGTCCCAAAAAAGAGCTTAGATTAAACAGATGATGAACAGCCAAGGGAAACTGGTAAATGATCCTTATCAAGTATGTGAGATATTTAACATTTTTTTCCAATATTGGAATAAATATGTCTGAAAAAATACCACCCCCCTAAACCACCCAATACGACAACAATACCAAGTCACAAAAAGTCAATTGAACTCCATGTACTTAGCAAAGAGATTTCTAAGGAGATACGAAGTTCAATAGGCTTAGGATCTGGGAGGGATCGTGAAAAAACTAAAAATTATTTAACTAGACTGGGTGAGGGTAAAAATGTATGCTCTATATTTATTGATCTCGCTAAGGCTTTTGATACAGTTAATCACAAAATACTGCTAAAAAACTTCGGATTAGCACTAAAATTAATAGAGAGCTTTTTAACAAATAATGTAAATTCAAGCAGTAGAGGAGTTACATGTGGAGTTACACAAGTTCTACCCTTGGACCTCTTTTGTTTCTTGTATACATTAACGATCTTCCATCAGCATCTTCTTTTGATGTAACTTTGTTTGCGTATGACACTAATCTGTCGCTATCTAACAAAGATCTGAACACTCTAGAAAAAAGTGCTAACAGGAACTCATGAGGATTGATAACTGGATGTACATGAACAGATTATCTGTAAATTACTCTAAAACCGAGAGTATATGATAATAAGTATTAATAATGTAAAGTTTCTTTCATCGATCAATGGAACTGATATTCACAGAAAAAGATCAGTAAAATACCTTGGGATTCGATCGATGAAAGATTGAGTTGGGGCTGTCATATTAAAGAAGTATGCACCAAGGTGTCTAGGGCATGCTGGGCATTAATAAATGTAAGGAAATATGTCTCTTCAAATATCCTCAAATCAACTTACTATAGCCTCCTGGTATATTCCTCCCACCTTCAGTATTGTATAACTAGCTGGGGTAGTGCATCCCAAAAATCACTTGACCCATTAGAAAAGCTGCATAAAAGAGTATTTTAACTTGGAGTGACTATAGGACTCACACTAATCCCTTGTTTTACCAAAAAAAATTGTTAAAAATAAATTGAAATTTGTAAACTAATGTACAAAAGCTAATTCTGCACCTGATTGTGAACTTTACAAGCAATTTTTAATACCTGTAAAAAGTGTACACAATTATCAAACAAGGGATTGCACAATTTTTTTTTTGTTCCACGAGTACATACTTAAGGGGGGGAGAAATCATTGGCTTACTGTGCACCTGTAATATGGAGTACTGTCTCAGCAGCAATAAAAATAGGTCTTTCTATACATTTAAAAAAAAAGAATGAAGCAACTGCTTTTGAGTGCTTATACAGAGTAGAGGTTGTAATAGTTATAATACTGCCAGTTGTCAAAGTATCGGTAATAGCAATATTAAAAGAATCGCAATACAAATATTTCATTGTTCTTTTTGCATGTGTGCATGAACACTGTAATATATTTATACAACTGTAGCAATTTTGGCATTATATTTGCAAAAACTGCATTTAATCGACGCCAAGTGTGTTCGTTCTATCATCACCTTATGACGTCATTGACACCTAAAGCAGTTTTTTTTTATCTACGTCATCATTTGCTTTATAAAGCGTTGTGCGATTACACTGACACACACACACACATACATCGACATACAACTTAATAAAGAATACATCTACGAGTGGAGTTTTCCGGTTGTTTTATTCAATAAAGGTTCGACGCCAGTCTAGTTCAGTTTCACGCCATGTGGAGTCGGAACGAAGATTTATGTACTAGGGAACGTTGAAAAAACCATGGCCCCACACAGGTTTCTTTATTTTTTACACCTTTTATGGTAGGCCTCCCTACTACAGAGAGTAGGGGTTGTAAAAATTAAGTATTATATTATTATACTTATGTGTGTGCTTAATTACTGCAATACTTCTATCTTGTAATATCTACTACTGCTGTGTTATATTTTGTCCTGTTGATTTTCGGGGAAAGGGGGCAATTGACTTGTTGACCGTACGTACGGTCGTTTCGTTGTCTCCTGGTCTTAAATATTTATTTATAGGAATTCAAACTATGGTGTTATAGATCATTGTTTTTGCCATATTTTTAACCAAACAATTTTAAATGATTCTTTGTGGATGCATACTAAGATAATAAGGTACAGTCAGCGTAGTTGTTCGGTTACTCCAATCTATCAGAAGCTTTTACCTGCTAAGTTAAATAACATCTATGACTTAGAAGTTGGTAAATTTATGCATAAATTGTTTAATAATGCTTTACCACAACCCAATTATTGTTTAAAAAAATAAACACTGTGCATTGTTATGATACTCTCGTCAAACTAAAACTACGGTGTATTTTCACCCCTAGTTTACTGGAACCAAAACTGTGGGGATTAGAATAATATCTGTAGCGACCCACCAATTACCAGGCGTTTAGTCATATGCTATCACAGTCAGTTCCAGAACATAAAACAAGCGACCACTCTCGGACAGGTCTCGTCGTTTACTTAAGAATCTCGGTAAATCGTAGAAGCTGCTTGGCATCAAGCAATTTCTAGGATAGGGCATTCGAAACGACAAATTCTTTTTTTCTTTTTTTTTGGAGGCCGATTGTTCTCTTTTCAAATTGCGGGGGTCGTTGGTGAATGCTTTGGGCGCCCAAGAACCGTAAACCTGCAATTGCTACCGAAGAAGCATTCGTGACAACCGGTGTTGGTGCATCAGCGAGTGGAAAAACCAATGGTATGTGGTTGGCTAAAAAAACTCGTTAGCTTTGGTACCCAAGTTTGGATTGTCGGGACAAGTTCCTCAGCCCAAAATGGAGTCAAGTGTATTCAAAGAGTCCAAAACTAGTCAACATGGCGGTTTTATGTACATCTCGTGGAGTGTGGCCGAAATGGGGAAAGCTCACACTTGGGGACCGGGCTGGAAAAGGATAGAGGGAAGGATAGGTGCATTAAAATAGGTATTTTAGTTCGGGTGCTACTGTGCTGGACATGAAATGGGGGACACTCGACTGAGCAGGTTCCGCAAGACTGGGGTAATATGCGTTCGGTGGTTTAGGGCTTTGGGAAACGAACTGCTCCAAGCTATCCGGCGCAACACAATTGGTTTTGGTCGCTAACATCCGCCGCAGTAGAAAGTTCCTGCTGGCAGTGATAAATAAAGCTTGTGTGTCAGGTGTTGCACCCAGAAGTGCGGATGTGGCGGGTGTTCGTAACAGGTTTGTTTGACATAGTGGGTTGCATGCAGTCTTTGTTTGACCTTGCTTAAAAGTTCAAACCTGAATTTTTAAGTTTGTTGGTAATAATGCCTATTAAAAAAGTGGAAAGATTACTATACGAAATATTGTTAACAAAATTGTCGTTAGCTTGTCCAAAGTTAAGAAAAAAACAATATCGGGAAAAACGGTACAATACGGTGTCTTAATGAGTCAATGTTCGTGCTCTTCTTTCCGCCGATGAGATTTACTGCGGCTTGGTCAAATTGGACTGTTGGGGCAAAACCAAGTTAGTTCGTGGCAAAGTGGTGTCTCTGGCTGATTAGGTGCGCCTGTGCTCGTTCTCTTTCTTGTTAATTAAGCACGGCTGCGCTTATACTTCGTTCTCGTTGACTAAGAACGTCCGTTTTAAGGGGAGAAACTGAACTACGTAGCTAAATCTTTTATACTTTCTCTTCGTTGTTGTCGATTAAGATTGCTCGATTGTTATCGATGGTATATTGTTGCGTGCGTGCTCTAACGATGCGGGAGTCACCGTATGTAGCCACCCACTAATTGACAGGCCTGTAGTCATATGTATGCTATTACAGTCCCAGAACAGAAAACAAGCGACCACTCTCGGACAGGTCTCGTCGTTTACTAAATAATCTCAAATATCAAAGAAAATCAAGACACAAATTCGGGGATAAAACAGATACACAAAAGGTTTAAACATAAAAGAAACCAAATAGGTTAAAAAAATACAGAACGCTACAAAACTATTCTGCCTAATGGGAGGGATTAAGGTGTGGAAGCTACTCATTGTAAACAACTTAAAGTGCCGGTATTTCCCTATAGGTTATATTCTTTTATTTTTTCTAAGTGATAAATCAGTGACTAAAATCTGATTTTAATTGTAACAGCCGTTCAAGCGCTATGCCCCAAAAAAGGCAATTTTTTTAGAAAAAAATACCGTTTTGTTTTGTAACGACCCAGGGGGAATCCCCCGAGATTTATCACCCGAAATTTTGGTTTCTGTATGTCTAGACCAGGGGGGTGGGCGGCAGCAACCTTTCTTGGCCTGGGTGCCAAAATCGGCTAAAATTAATAATGGAAAAATCCTTCTTCCGCGTGCCAACTAACGATTCGTGAGAACATATTTCTGTTTTTGAATGTTTACTCCTACTATAATAGGAGTTGTACTATTTCCTACTATAGTAGGAGTTCTGTACTTTTGAATTGCACTAATGTGACATCAAATAGCTTCTTGTGATGTCATATATGCCTATAGCCTGCCTGTAAGCTTTCATGACAAATTGTTTGTTAATTTAAGTTGATTGGAAGAAAAGTTGCGTAAAACTTAATTTTAAATTTTTTGAAAGGTGCTCAGCGGTCCCAGAAAATTCTCGTGGTCCCCAAAAGACCGCGGACCCCAGTTTGAGAACCGCTGTTTTACAGTAATGACTTTTAATTTTTATCTTTACTGCAACATAAGCAAGCGCTGTACTACTAGTACTGATAGAGCAAAAACCTTAGCCAGGTGAAAAAGTGTGTTTAACGATGAATTTTTACTCTCATTAACGCAATTTAATAAACGTAACGATGAGCTTTTTATGTGAAGTAAGTTACCAGTCTCTTTTTTACTTGCCGAAATATGCATTTATGACCTTTACCGATACGAATGACCTTACCGGTACATCATGTTTAGCCTTTTGCTAACAAAAGTAAAATAGGATGCTAAGGGTAACTGATTTAACTACATCTGGTTGTCTGCACAAATGTACAAATTTCTCTCACGTCCAATCCTTCGTCTGTGGCAGCAGGTTGCGAAATTTACAAGCGGTTTGTTGTATACTCTTTGGTGTTTGTTGAGTAACAATAATAAATAATCAAATCTTCACAACTTAGGGTGGCCAAAGCTCAAATAATACAACAACTTTTTTAAGTTATCATCTTTAAGAGAAAGTAATCTAATTTTTTTAACCTAGCTTGCCAGAAATACGAGCTCGGGTGCCAGGGGTTGCCCATGCCTGATCTAGACCATGTTGTCTAACAAATACCAAAGTTTCAATGCGATTCCATTTTTCCTTTTGGTAGATGTCGGGGCGACATGCCGTGCTTGTTTGTCACAATCATGATTTGAGAACAAAATCTTATTGTTTAGGGTATTCTTTTAAGTGTTAAATAAGTTACTAACTAATGCACTTACATTTCACCAAATCTGATGTAAATTAGCGCTGTCGTTTAAGCGCTATGCCCAAAAAAGCGAATTTGTTAGAAAAAAATACCGTTTTGGTTTTTAACGTCCCAGGGGAATTCCCCTGGGTTTATCTTCCAAAATTTTGGTTTCTGTTCATCTAGACCAGGGGTGGGCAACATACGGCCCGCGGGCCGGGTCCGGCCCGTGAAGGGATTTTGACCGGCCCCCAGACTGAATCTAACAATAACCTGTAATGCGGCCCAGGTCCGGCCCGCTGTCTGTATCCAACCACACTCTGTAACTGTAATATGCATCCTTCCTAAAAGTTGTCTATCGCTCTTCTCTTACCGCACTGTTACTGCGAGCTGATGAAATAAACAATTACTTTAGTGAACAAACAATTGTATTAGCACACTTTTTAAAGAAACATAAGGTCAAAGCAAACAGCGTTATAAACATCACCCGCTGCTGGATACTTGTTTAACAACGTGACTGTTAGGGTGAAATTTTCTTTAGCTGTTATTAGTTATATTTAAATTCTAAATATAAAGGGATTTTATAAATTATTAGGGATTATTAACCATGAAATATCCTTAGAAACGTAAATTTAAAAGAGAGTGTCGAGCATTTAACCAAGATTGGATACCAAAAATATTTTTTACAGAGATTGGCAACAAAGCAGTATGTTAACTGTATGGTCAGACTGTTGGGGTATTAAAAAGCCATAACATTAGTCGGCATTATTTGATGAAACATGGAAACTATATGACAATAATTTAGTGAATAGATATGTGGTTAAGTTAGTGAATATTATTCATCTAATATTCCGGCCCACCAAAGACTTTAATTTTCCACATCTGGCCCGCCGACTAGAAAAGTTGCCCACCCCTGATTTAAATCAACAAAAACTCTCGCATTAACACACTGAGCAACCGAGAGCGTATATCCCCAGACCACGAAGGGAGCGTCGACTGCCTGTGCGGTTCCGGGACTATGTACTAGATTAACGTGGCTTTATGATTGTGTGTACGCGATTCCAGTTGATTTCTGTACCTCCTCCCCCCGTTTTTTTAAAGCTTTGGGGGGCCGAGGTATTGTAGCCAACATTGCTGTTTTTATGGTTTCTATGTTCTGTTAATGTTTCGCATGAGTGCACATGCACGTTCTCGCTTTTCAGTTAACCTTGTCTTTGGTTCATTTTAACTTTGATTGCCAACCAGCAGGATGTGTTAGTTTGCTAATTTGTTTTTTAATAGTTTTCTAATTTGTAATTTTTCATTCTAGTTGAATAGGGAAATAAGGACACAGTTTTACAAAATGTCAAGCAAGTCAAAACTAGACGAAAAGGTTCATGTTGCAGTGCGATGCAGGTATACTTTTTGTTCTATTTAAATATTACGCTGTGCATTTTATTTGAAGTAGAATACTAGTACAGTAGTACACGTAAAGACAGGATGGATATATATATAATTATAGGGTAGGATATTCATGTTTATCACTGTTAGTAGGAATAACAAGGGGGGTTAAGACACGGCCCACGGGCAATCACCACATCACCTCGTTCCCACTTAACAACATGTATTTTTATTTCAATCATTTTCCTATTTGTTTCAGACCCATGACAGCTAGTGAGAGGACCAGCAATATAAGAAGGGTCGTGGACTGTAACTCGAAATCCCGCGAAATCAGTGTCGCCACCCATTCAAACGGCATATCATCAGTAAATACTTCAAAATCATATCATTTTGACAAGGTACTGTAGCGCCAACAGTTTGCGTATCGCCACCGTGCCTTTTTCTTGTGTAGAGCCTTTGCGTATCGCCCAATGTGCCTTTTTCTTTAATTCTATTTATTTGTGACGTTGTTCTCTTTTTAATTTCCCGTTTTGTTGGCGCTTCTT
Organism: Ciona savignyi; assembly: GCA_000149265.1. Taxonomy (NCBI): domain Eukaryota; kingdom Metazoa; phylum Chordata; class Ascidiacea; order Phlebobranchia; family Cionidae; genus Ciona; species Ciona savignyi. The sequence continues at coordinate 34,493 of CH001545.1, read as the reverse complement.
GATTGGTTTATTTTGTCGATTACGTGTTTTCCTCGTTTTCCTATGTTGCCAATTTGTATGGAGTTAGTTACAATACATGGTCAAGAAAAGAGGTTATCGAACCCTACTAAGACAATTCGTTACAAATTGGCGATCCTGCCAGGACCTTTATTGAGTGTATAACGATGACTGAAAATAAGCAAGAACCGTTATCAAAACAAGTCGCAGAGTTAACCACAAAGTTGGAACAGTTGAACGCGAAGGTTGGAGCTAGTGTGAAATATTATGGCGAGACTGGGGTAGCAGCGCATGCGCAACCCAGAGAGATCGACAAACACTTCGAGAGACATTTAATGGCGAGAACGATTGGTGTAATTTCCGGAAACGTTTTGACAACGTGGCCAAGCTTAATCAATGGGACCAAGAGGAGCGTGGCCTTCAATTAGCGGCCGCCTTAACGGGAAACGCGTTGGATGTTCAAACGAGTCTCGACCCATCGATGCAACATAACTACGAAGCCTTGGTGAGTGTATTTGATCGGCAATACCGGGTTTGCAGAAGTACGGCAAAAGAAATGTTTAAAAATGCCAAAAATGAGTTTAAAGAAACTGAGATAGCCTTTGCCATGCGCTTAAGAAAACTAGTGCTTGAAGCATATCCAAACTATCCGAGAGACCTCCGCGAAGACTAGTCGATCAATTCGTCTCTGGTATTAGGTCTGAAAATGTAAGGGGACATTTATTAGCTGCCAACTTAAATAATATAGATGATGCAGTCGATCTCTGTCGTCGTCTGGGAGTCGCCAATACACGTCCAAACACGTCGGGCGACGACGCAATGAGAGCGGTGCAAGAGCTTAGAAACGAAGTGCGAAACGAGAGACGCCGGAGCTTTTGTGATTATTGTGGGCGTTATGGTCACTGGAGAGCACAGTGCCGTACTAAATTTGAAAGCTCTGAGAGGAGCCATTTAAACGAACATTGACCGATGCAGTGGCCATACCATCGGTCAGGACTTTGAAAATGGCCGGAAAACACTCCGACATGAGGGGTTGGACAGTGCATTGTTACGTGGACAAACAACCACTTAATCTGTTAATTGATAGCGGAGCCGCCGTATCGATCCTTAACAAAAAGGCCTGGTGGGGTAAACTACAATCTATAAAAGAGTATGTTATTGAACCCACGTATACCGCACTTCAAACCATCAATAAACAACCGCTCCAAACGTATGGTCAGTGTGTTATTAGTTGTAACTTTCGAGGGGTCTCCGTCCCTATTTTATTCATAGTGGCAGATATCGGCGAACTGGACGGTGTATTGGGTAACGATTTCCTAATGGCTAAGGCATGTACAGTAATGTTTGGTACAGGACAACTTTGTCTCAACAAGCATAATCTAACCCTCCAGCAGTATCCACCAGCGGTCTCCATCAAAGCACAATCAATCGGACATGGCATTTCCCGAGCACTTAATTCCTATCCTTAAATCAGTCGAAAATTTAAGCGATGACCAAATCATGGCCGTTAAACATTTATTATTACAGTACTCTGACATCTTTTCCGAAGGACGGCACGATTTGGGACGAACCTCCGTCATTAAGCACCGAATAAACACCGGAGACGCCAGACCTATTCGTCAGGCCCCACGTCGTCTAGGATGGGAAAAACAAGGCATTGCCGAAAATGAAGTTGAACGGATGCTTCAAGATGGTATAATTGAACCGAGTGCAAGCCAGTGGTCGTCGCCAGTCGTACTGGTAAAGAAAAAGGACGGTACGTACAGATTCTGTGTCGATTATCGAAAATTGAACAGTGTTACCCATAAGGATGCTTATCCGCTTCCTCGCATCGAGGAAATATTAGATGCGTTGGGTGGCGCGAAGTGGTTTAACACGCTCGATCTTGCCAGTGGTTACTGGCAAGTTGATTTGGATCTCGAAGACCGCCCAAAAACCGCGTTTGCAATCGCAGGTAGAGAGAGGTCTATTTCAATTTAAAGTTATGTGTTTTGGACTCTGTAACGCCCCTGCGACTTTTGAACGACTAATGGAAATTGTCCTTGCCGACGTGTTATGGAAAGATTGTCTTGTTTATATCGATGACGTGATTACGTACGGCCGAGAGTTTGACTCTGCGATTTTAGGGTTACAAAGAGTTTTCGAGAAATTGCGCCACGCAGGATTACGCCTTAAGCCGAACAAGTGCAAATTATTTCAGCAATCCGCAAATTTTCTTGGTCACGTCGTAACGAAGGAAGGTATCCAGTGCGACCCAGTAAAAACAGAATGTGTGGAAACCTGGGAAACCCCGTCCAACGTGAAAGAACTTCTTCGTCAGTTTTTGGGTTTCGCGTCGTCAGACGGTTTATTAAAGACTTTGCAAAAGGACGAAAAGTTTAAATGGTCTTCCGAAAATAATCAGGCTTTTATGCAATTGAAACATAAACTCACCAATCCTCCGGTGCTCGGCTTTCCAAGGAGGGAAAGTAATTTTATACTGGACACAGACGCAAGTGGTTCTGGCATAGGCGCGGTTTTATCACAAAATCAAGATTCAAGGGAAGTGGTAATAGCGTATGCCAGTCGTGCACTATCGGCTACGGAAAAACATTATTGTGCTACCTACCGGGAATTGCTAGCGGTAGTTCACTTTGTACACCGTTTTCGCCCGTATTTATGGGGACGGAAGTTCACCGTACGCAGTGACCATGCTTCACTTAAATGGCTACTGTCATTTCACGAACCGGAAGGCATGCTCGCCCGCTGGATTAGTACCCTTAACACATACGACTTCACCGTCGAGCATAGGCCCGGAAATAAGCACACTAACGCGGATTCATTATCACGTCAACGTTGCCGCCGAAATTCATGCATCGATTGCGCTCGCATGGACCCGGTTCCGATCGGAGTGATCAGGGCGAGACAAAACCGCGTAGACACAAACTGGGTGAATGATTGGTCATTGGATCAAATCCGCATTTGGCAAAACGAAGATCCCGTTATACGGGAAATTATTCGGTGCAAATCGATAAGCCAGGCTACACCTGGTAGGAACGAGACGGCTACGTCGACAACGGACGGTCGACTATACTGTAATCAATGGGACTTAATCGAAGTAGTAGACGGCATTCTTTACCGAACTTGGTTAACGAATGAGGATAATTTGGATAACTCGGAAGTCAAGCTTGTTGGTTGCCCCAAACATGATACGAAGGGAGATTTTCCATCAGTTACATGTTTTACGAACCGCTGGACATTTGGGTATCGCCAAAACCACTGCGCAGATTCAGCGAAGGTTTTATTGGCCTCGAATGAGAGCGGACATCCGAAATTGGTGCAGGTGGTGCACTGTCTGCGCCAGGAGAAAACCAATACATGGGAGGCATCGTGCTAACTTGCAGCAATCCTTTGCGACCTACCCGATGGAAAGAATTGGAATAGACTTTCTTGGACCCTTACCCACGACAGAGGATGGCAATACGTGTATACTGGTGGTCTGTGACTATTTTACAAAGTGGGTAGAATGCATCGCATTGCCAAATCAACAGGCAAGTACTACGGCCGAAGCCCTTGTGACTAGGTTTTTTTGCCGTTTTGGCGTACCTACCACGATCCACTCGGATCAAGGCAGAGACTTTGAATCCAATTTATTTCGTGAAATGTGTCAACTTTTACAGATAGAAAAAACGCGAGCCTCCCCTTATCATCCGCAATCGTCTGGCTTGGTGGAAAGATTTAACCGGACCATACAACAGATGTTGGCCATGTTTGTAAATGAAAATCGAAATGATTGGGATATTCATTTGCCTTATTTGCTAATGGCTTACAGGTCTTCTGAACACGCGAGCACCGGATACTCCCCAAACCGTCTCATGCTTGGTCGGGAGGGTTCAGTTCCCTTTGGATTTTGGTGGGGCCGGGTTACCTAACCAGCGGCGATACCACTGCTACACGGTGTATGCTGAACATTTAAAGCACGCTATGCACGAAGTCTTTCGAGTGCGCGAAAGCCTCATTAAAACGTTACTGCAGTTCGGCAAAAACGTTTATACGACAGGAAAGTGCATTTGTTTACCTTTCAAGAAGGCGAGTGGGTGTGGTATTACTACCCTCCACAGGGTAAACAAAAGTTAGGAAAAGGATGGACGGGACCATTTCTAATTTTACAGAAACTAACCGAATTCTTGTATCGTATTCAAAGGTCGGAGGGTTCAAGGCCGCGAGTCGTTCACATAGACAACCTTCGTCCTTACGAAGCAGAACGGTCACCTTTGAATTGGCTGGATAGAAGCGAAGCGAGCCATCATGACGATGACGAAACGAGCCAACATGACGATGACGAAACGAGCCATCCTGACGATGACGAAACGAGCCATCATGACGAAGCACGCCATCACGACGACGATAACGTAGCGGCCCATCACGACGATGACGAGCCGGATCGCGAAAGTGATCAAAATCATTTGGTTTCTCCCCGTCCCACGTTTTCTAGGTATGGTCGGACCAGAATGCCGCCTGCATATTTGAGAGATTATGATCGCTAGATAGTCCACCATATTAATAGTGTTGATTTTTTTTTCTTTTTGCAAACTTATTTTCGAGGGCGAAAATTTTCTTTTGGGAAGGGGGGTTGTGTAGCGCCAACAGTTTGCGTATCGCCACCGTGCCTTTTTCTTGTGTAGAGCTTTTGCGTATCGCCCAATGTGCCTTTTTCTTTAATTCTATTTATTTGTGACGTTGTTCTCTTTTTAATTTCCCGTTTTGTTGGCGCTTCTTGATTGGTTTATTTTGTCGATTACGTGTTTTCCTCGTTTTCCTATGTTGCCAATTTGTATGGAGTTAGTTACAATACATGGTCAAGAAAAGAGGTTATCGAACCCTACTAAGACAATTCGTTACAGTACCAATACAAAGTAATGGTATTCAGGGCTCTACATAAAGATTTAAGAGCACTTGTCCTGTAGGACAAGTTCAGTACCAAATTGACCTGTCCCATTTAGCTTACACTTTTGTCCCATAAAAAATCACAATTTAATTTCCCGATTCCCGAGGTTCCAAACCATGTGATTAACACACCATTTAGCGATTAGGTCACTCCTCAAAAGTCGTTCCTTATCAGGGCCAAAAATCTGTGCGTAGCGCACGCCGTGCGAGTAATAATATACCATCGCTAGCGCTGTGCAAGAACCTAGATTCTTATAACGGCTAACCGATTAAAGAAAAAACGGTTAACCGGATGTTTAGCCTACTGTTTTTTCTAGCTAGTACATGGGAAAAACGCGCGCGGGAGTGCGTCAGTAGTCCTGTATTGAATCTAGGTCAACGTAAACCCTTAGGTCAAACCGCCGATCAAAGCAATAAACACCGCTACGAATATTTAAAAAAGCGACGCTGCGGTTAGCAACTCCAAGACCTACAAAATTATAATACTATCTTTAAACAGTTGTTACGTCATACAAACTACAGTTGGGAGCCATGTTTACTTGCATTGCTTGTGTGAGCTTCCACACGCGAGTGAATTCTTACTCGCCCAAAATTTGATGCTTTTTGGTCTTGCTTATCATGGAAACGGGAATCGCTTTTCTTATTTCGTTTCGGTTTACATGAAGATGCGCGTAAGATTGGTATTAACAAACAACAAAGGCTACTCTGTTCTTCGAAATCGTTTTGTAATGTTGCACTCGAATTGTAATAACTACCATTTAATAACCCACAGGTAAAATTGTTCAATTACCTAACCAATTGAAGCAGAGACGGATACCCCGGATTGGGATGTCATGTTTACTTCTGGTTCGACTTTAATATAATTTACCGATGAAAATTATTAAGTCGCGTTATTTTAAGATGTTTGTCTGTGCGTTGACAAAAGATATGTGATTATTTCACACGCTTTTGGAGTTTATTTTAATTTTATTTTACAACTTTATTATGACCCGATGCGAAGATTGCTTATCGGTCTTTATCATATTCGCCGCACAAAGATTGCGACCGAGTGTTAGCTGTGTTAGCTACCTAAGATACACTTTATCATTTGGATAATTGTGTATATCCCTGAAAGTGAAAAAACACTATAGCAATATTAAATACGAAATGACTACAGTTGGATTAATGGAGTACGGCACCTATAATATTGTTCTTGTATATTAAATAGGAAACATTACTTTCATTTTTCTGCGATGCATCATTGTACTGCGTTTAAGCAACATGCATCAAGTCCAAACACTTAAACCTAAATGCTAGCTGGGTTTGGCTCGTGGGGGATTTTAACCAGCCCGCAGACTGTATCTAACCATACCCTGTAATTAAAATATTGAATACTGTTCATGGAATAACTGGCCCACCAAGGACTTTATTTCCCACATTTGGCCCGCCCACTGGAGAAGTTGCCCAACCCTGATCTAGACCATGTTGTCTAACAACATATGGCGAAGTCTCATTGCGATTCCGTTATTCGTTCTGTTAGATGTCGGGACATTGCCATGCCTGTCAAGCGTTTGACGAAAAAAAACGGACAAAAACAATATATGTGTCCCAATTTTTCAAATGGGACCCATAATTATATATTAGGGTGTTCCAAAATTTGTAAAAAAAAGTTTAGGTCTTAAGCCTTTTTTGTAAGAAATGTTCTAAAAACTCATCCTGTAAACTTTCACTTCTGTTAAACAAGATTTAGAGGTTGCTTACTTCAGTCATCCATTGTACATCATCTTTTACACTACCACTGTCTTCAGTGTAAGGCTCAAATTTCTGTATATTTTGAATAACATTACTTCGGGGCCACAGTTGCAACCACCAAATCATCCCTTGAAAACAGGACTAAAATCCATTTCTGAATGTGGTGGTGTCTTGTCTACTGTCTGCAAGGAAGATGTACCAGCTTTATTTTTAGTTTTTTTTTAACACGGACCGGAGTATGCTCCTGTATTGTGCTGGCTGTAGTATCAAATCATAATTCCCGGACAAGTGACACTACATCCCATTGTTGCAAGGTTTCAATTGTGGAATTGGCCATCGCTCGTCTAGTTCCCTGTGTTAACTTCGGAACAGCTGATAAACTAAGTAGGCATTTCAACCTTTCTTTGTTTCAAAAATGCCACATAACAGTTTTACAACCCAATGAATGTACTATTAGTTATGTTTGGGGTCAAATGAGGTTTTTATTTCAGTTGCTATTTTTCTATTTGGGATTACTGCTAGCTTTCCTATATTATGTATGACACATGCTGCTGGCAGCCATTACTAGAATACATGGCATTTTGACAGCTGATAACAGATTATTAAGTGTGATAATTTTCTGTTTTTCATTGCTGTATGTGTTGTAAATTGGAGTTTTATTGGTGAGCAATTACTGGAATCTATCCTTGTGCGTGTAGAAGGCTTTTAACTAAGATTGTCTTTTTACAATGTCTCTCATATATTACCTTTCTTTCTTCCTTCTTTTGAAAAACTTCTCTTTTTTTAAATGCCCATCCTGTTCCTTGTCTTATTTTATATTTTTTATTTTATCTAAGGCATTTTAATGTGGAATATCCATCCCATCGTTCTGCTAGTTATGTGGGTCCCATTTGAAAAAAGGACATCGTTTAACCCTTTCAAGACTAACGGTACATATATGTACCACCGACATGATGTTCCGGTCTGAGAGGCCATTATTGTACCATAAATGCCTTTATTTTGACGTTTTCCGACTTTTCAGGAACTACGCATGCTTTTTTCGCTTTGTGTCATGGGATTTAGCTATCACGTGACCTATTTTCGCGCCTTTAGCTTCATTTACCACAGGGGTCTCAAACACGCGGCCCGCTGACCAATAATTTATGGCCCTCAAGCAACCTGACACATGTTTACTAAATTGTCCTACAAATATTATACCTTTATGTTAATAGTACATGGCCGAGTTGAAAAACACTGCATAGCCATAGGGCCATAGGACTAATGCAGCTAAAGCTATAATATCAAGCCTATAAAGTGCGTGTATTCTATCTATACATACATGTATATGTATACTTGCTATCTCAGCACAGTGTCTGGTTGTGTCTATTTATAGCACAGACTCGGACTTTGTCACAAACTTATTACGTAATAAGCTTCTGTTTCATAATAATCTTTAGGTAAGAAGCTGCTGCTACTCAAGCAGTTTCTGTTTATATTAGTATTAGCGCAGTCTTGCATGTTAGAAAATACCACTGTTTAAGCTTGTGCTTCAAGCCAAATTTTAATTTTTTGTAAGGCCGTGTAACATTGAAAATGTCGTTGTCAAAGCCAAAGAAAAAAAAAGTTGAGAAAGAGAACAGAAATTTTCAAGAAAAGTGGCAAAATAAGTATTTTGTAACAGAAGCGAGAGACAAAGTACAATCAATGCTTGATTTGCCTAGAAACTGTGGCAGTACGAAAGGAGTATAACATTAAGAGGCATTACGAGACGAAACACAAAAATCAATATGATGTTTTTAGTGGGAAAATGCGAGAGGAAAAAATTACACAACTGAAGTCGGCCCTGTTAAAGCAACAAAATGTTTTTTCTAACTTGATGAAAGCACAGGTGTTACAGACGTTTCTTACTGTGCTGTATTTATTCGAGGTGTTGACAAAGATTTTAATATTACTGAGGAATTGTTGGACTTGCTACCACTGAAAGGAACTTGTACTGGACAAAACGTGTTTAATGAACTGGAAATGTGCATTGAACGTGCAGGGTTAGATTGGTCAAAGCTTGTGGCAGTAGCTACAGATGGGGCCCCTGCAATGTGTTCTGAAAGGGTGGGCTTAGTTGGCCTTCTAAAAAACAAAGTAAAAAAACTTGGAGAATATATCTCTGCTATACATTGTATTATTCATCAGGAGGCACTTTGTGGAAAAAAGATCCAGGATGAAAGAATGTTATGGATGTAGTTGTGAAGACTGTGAACTTCATACGTGCAAGGGCTCTGAATCACAGGCAGTTTACCTCTTTTTTGTCTAGCATGGAGAGTTGCTTTATCATACAGAAGTGAGGTGGCTGAGTCGTGGAAATGTTCTGAAGAGGTTCTTTGCTTTGAGAGAAGAAATTGGGTTATTCATGGCAATGAAAGAAAATGATATTCCTGAACTCAGCAATCCCACTTTCATATCCAACCTTGCATTTCTCACTGATTTGGCAGACCACTTAAATACGCTGAACCGCAGTCTGCAGGGTCCAAAACAAGTTATCACTATCATGTATGACTGTGTTAAAGCTTTCAAGTGCAAGCTTTTATTGTGGAGAAAGCAGCTTGAAAATGGAAACTTTGCACACTTCAAGACTTTGCAGTCACTGGGCAGGGTTGATGCTGAATGTCTGACTGAGTATGTGAAAATAATTGGAAATTTACATACAGAATTTGAGCGCCGATTTCAAGACTTTCTGGCTTTGGAAAAACAATTTGTGCTTTTTGCTACTCCCCTAGTAGTGGATGTTGAAAGTGTGAGGGAGGACCTTCAGATGGAGTTAATGGAGCTTCAGTGTGACACCCTGCTAAAGCAGAAATATGCGGAGGTTGGGATTCCGGAATTCTACAAGTTCCTACCATTCGACAAGTTTCCCAATTTGTGTGCCTTTGCTATGCGAATTCTGGCAATGTTTGGCAGTACATATGTATGTGAACAGTTCTTCTCCACCATGAAGGTAAACAAGTCTGCCATCAGATCAAGGCTGACTGATGAACACTTGCAGTCTGTATTAAGACTTGCTACTATCAAAGACGCAAGCCTGAAGCCAGATATAGTCTCATTAGTAAATTCTAAGCGTATCCAGAAGTCTTCCGTCTGACTCTTCAAAGTTCAAAGAAACCTCATAAAGACTTTCATTATAAATTGCCTATCAACTTAAAATTGAAATAAACTTAAAAAAGGGAATTTAATTAAAAGTTATGATGAATAGGATTTATTTTTTTAAATTTTACTCTTTCTTCTAAAGAAAGAGGACCGAATTTTGTGTCCCCTGGATCGCCTATTTATCACATATTGGCCCCTTTCTTGCCTTGAGTTTGAGACCCCTGATTTACCATGTGGTGTTGAGACAGATCAGTCTTGCAGGTGTTTTACAATGCTGTATTGCAGTTACATTGGCTAGCATTAGTTTGGAAAGACTTGTAAGTGTTTTAGAAGTTAGATTACCGTTATATTGGCTAGCATTAGATCGAATTGGAAAGGCTGCATTTACTATCAGTATAACCGGTACACATGTGTACCAACAGACCTAACATAGTTAGCATAGTGGTAACTATTTGTACCAACAGGCCTCTCTACACAGAATTAGTTTTGCAGCTCAGTTATATATTTTTGAGGTTATCTGTAGAATTACCAATATGACAAGACGTTATACGGCACAAGAAATTATTGACGCAATACCATATCTATCTGATGCAGAAGAATCAGATTTTTCAGATTCTTGTTCAGAGTACCTGCCAGAACAACCACGACGGGAAGATTCAGTAAGCGAAGACAATGATGATTGATGCAGAGAGCAATAGCAATAGTGGTGATTCACTTTGTACCGGTACTACGAACACGGTACTATGGAACAATGTGCCACCTGGGTTTCAGCCAAAATTGAATATCAGTCAAGACCTTGCACAATTCATCCAGATATCACCGTTACAACAAGCATTTTAGACATTTTTTTGAAGCTTTTTCCTTATAGCTTGCTGCTGCAGATATTGAGTATCTTTCAAAATGCTAAAACCAAAAGAAGAAAATTAGTCCCAACTGATGCACATGAGATTATGAAACTTTTTGGATGTTTTTTCGTTATGAGTTATAATCGCTTGCCGTCTATAAATAACTATTGGTCTAAGCATCAGTCGATGGGAAACGCTCTTATGAAATCTGCATTTTCGAGGGATAGATTCAAATTGATTATGTCAAAACTGTATGCTGCTGAACCGGATAAACCTTCACAAGCAAGCAAGTTGTATTACGTTGAAGATTTGCTATTATGCCTGAAATCAACATTTATGAAGTACAGGCAGAAGCAGTCCATTTCAAAGCATAGACGAATCTATGACGAAATTCAAGGGAAGGTGCTCTTTCAAGCAGTACCTTCCCATGAAGCCTGTGAAACGTGGGATAAAGCTTTGGATGAGATGTGACCCACACAGTGGATATACATATGATGTGAATATTTATGCTGGTAAAGATGATCAAGGCCTAAGCATTCCATTAGGAGAGAGGGTTGTAAAGACTTTGCTCTCTCTACTATACCAGACGGTGATGACGTTACCGTGGCTTTTGATAGATTTTTCACTTCGGTTCATCTTATGGACAGTCTACGCTATCCCGCAGTGGGAACAGTCATCAAAAGCCGAAAAAATCTACCAGTTTTCCAAGACAAACTCAGCCGTGGTAATTCAGAATTTAGATGTAACATGAACGGAACTTTAGCAGTTAGATGGTTGGATACGAAAGAAGTGCTATTGCTGAGCAACTTCCACACTATAATACAGTGGGTGAAGTTAGGAAGAAGCAACGTCATGGAACAATCACATAAACGTCTCCTGCCCTGATGCTATTCCGGTGTTATAGGCAAATAATGGGTGGTGTCGATAGAGCGGACCAGATGGCTGGACTTTATGATCTTGATAGAAAATCCACAAAGTGGTGGAAAAAAGTTATTTATCGTATGCTGGCATTTTCAGCTGTCAATGCATGGGTGATTTACAAGGAATTGCACAGGCATTATAAAAAGCCATACCTTGATTTCCTTGTGGAACTAGCAGAAGAGCTAATTCAACGAGGAGAGAGTGGGTCAACTGTGAAGCGTCGAAGTGCTGCAGGAAGACCATCTATCTAAACGTGCTTCCATGATGCAAAATCTTGGAGGAACACACCTTCCGTATGAATGTAATACCAGAAGAAGCCAATTGCGGAAAAGATAAAAAACAAAAAAGAACAAAGCTAATGTGCAGTGCTTGCAATTTGCCATATTGTATTGATTGTTTCAAGCCATGCCACTCCTAAATGAGTGCACATTCAAGCCATGCCACTCCTAAATGAGTGCACATTCAAGCCATTCCATTCCTGAATGAAGGACGATTCAATGTAAATATTGTGAACTTCGCTTGGCATTATGTCTATTGGTACATATATGTACCAACATTTTTAGTTTAAAAAGCCTTATGGTACATATATGTACCAGGCCGATTTACCCCCCCAAACCCCATTTTTTCAGACTTCACCTTGCATTACACAGTTATAAAAATGATCCCCTTGGAGAAAAAAATCATCTATTGTTTGGTTGTTTTAGCAACAAAAAAAAATTCGACTTGAAAGGGGGGCAATTTATCATAACCAAAATGTTTTTCGCGCGCTCCTAATCCGCGAATTTCGCAAATTATTTCAAAACCATTAATTCGAACCCTGTCATTTTTATTGAAATTTAATAGGTTCTGCGGCCCTATTGCAATAAAAGGTTGGACATCCCTGGTCTAGACATACAGAAACCACTTATACACCAGAAGGAGTAATAAAATTGCAATAAAACTTTGTCATTTGTTTAGACAACATGGTTTAGATATGCAGAAACCAAAATTTTAGGTAATATACCCAGGGGGATTCCCGTGGAAGGTGAAAAACCAAAACGTTTTTTTTAAATAGCTTTTTTGGCATAGCGCTTTAACGGCCAAAATGTTAGTAGTTCCTTATCCGTTTTTGTACCATTAAGCAAAAAGAAATAAAATACATAGGGAATTACCCTAAAAAAATTATGATTTACTTTTAAACCATGATTATTATAACAGGCCTGCTGTATCGCTTCGAAATCTCCAACAAGGAATCGCCGAAGCGAATTTAAACTGTTTGTAACTTAGATAACATTAATGTACTAAACCCAGGGAAATTCACCAAAATAATGTAAAACTTTAATCGGGCTGTTTTGGGAATTTACCTTACTTTTACTAAAGCGCTTGACAAGTGGCTAAATTTCGAACATTTGTGCTAAAATGTTCGTAAATCTAACACGCTTATTCCTTTTTTAACTACACATGAAAAAGAAGTTTGGTTTAATAACTATGGGACTCATGCGTTTATGCTTGCAGAAACAAAACTATGACAATCCGGGTAAAACTTTCTGGAATGTTGAATAACATGAATCTGACGTGCACATATCTGACAATAACATATTTTGTGTAATAAACATTTAATAACAAGAGCGGATTGTTACCAACTACATACCCGGTGTATAAAATATAAATTGTGGTTAAGGACCCTGCTCGCATATATATCTATATATTATACAAAATGTGTTTTACATACTCTAGTTAATTCTGCTTTCACTTTCGTGCGGAGTGTCACTAAGGCCTATTGTTTTTTTTCAGTTTTTAATATTTCGGAAAATGAGTTTCAAGTCGCTTGAAAGTATTATGCTTTAATGTTTGCATTGTTAAAAAAACTACCATAACTATGATGCAACAGGATTTTAATGTACATTGCATGAGTTCCTGCATAGTGCAAGTTGACCTACATATCACAATTTCACAAAACTTTGATATCGTTCAGCACCTTTAAACATTATTAAAAAGAAGAATTTGGTGTGGGACCATATAGCTAACTCTATGCACTCCGTAAGATTAAAATTTTACTTCATTGTATATAATATGTAACAGTTTATTAATCATTTAATATAAATCAATTCTGAATTGTTAGTCCCTACCTACTGTTGCAGTTATGTTACAAGTTATATTGTATTGCGTGAGATTGTGATGTAGGCTATTGTTTTGACTTCCGTTCTATATAACGGTAGTATTGTTTGTAACAAAGTTGATCTATTTTAATGCATTTGTATAAAAACGTGTATTTCATTGTGTATAATATGTAACAGTTTATTAATCATTTAATACAAATTAGGAGGCACCAAACTAGATCCTGTTTTGCTGTAGAGTTTTTTGTTGTTAATTGTTGGATTTTCAGTTAACGCCATATTTGTTAATTAACTATATATCAATTTATATGAAAACATTTGCTTTCAAATTGTTGTTGGTAAACGCTGCAGCAAAAGAAACAAAAATAAAAATTGTATTGATATGCGAGCGAATGCAAATCAAAAAAGTCACCATCGAAATATTAATAACACTCGACCCCCGAAGAAATGAAACAACATTAACTTTACTGGGGTATGTGTATCCATTTATGCATCAAATAAATTTGAAGCAAAATTTTGGAAAACCCTCAAAGACACTCCCATATAAAAATACTAACATGATTGCCGCTGGAGACTTCAACACAATTAATCTAAGATTAACTAGATAAAGTCGGTGGAAGTGCGAAGAAAACGCCCTTCTGTTAACAAGTGTTACGGTCATTTTAGAGCCCAATCCCAAGTACCTATAATTCCCGATTTCTGTGTGCTCAATGGAGCCTCACGGCGTCGCTGCCGATTTAAAAGGTCATAGTAATTTCGGCCTTTTCTGTATTTACTGCGTGGAAGCAGGTTTATGGATTGAGCTGTTCTGGATCGCACGAAAGCTAACCCAGAAATTGTGTCTGTGTATATATATGTTTTTATGTGTCTTTGTGCCTGTCTATCCTGTCAGTATTTCTGTACTGGAATTGCGAATATCTCACCGTTAATTTGTTAGCGCAATTACATGACAGCACAAAAGGGTGTTTTATGTCAAATATAGAAAATAGAGCAATCACTGTCAAGTGCGTGGAGCAGCTTAAATTCGCCAACACAGGGTTGGTAACGTAGGATAAGGGCTTTGTCCCTGTTGAATCCTACTACAACAAGTGAGCTAGCAAATGCAAATACCAGCGAAGCGGTTACACTGGCTGCAACACTAAGAGCAACTCAAATGCAACTCGACGATGGTCCGAAGCCGTGCAAGGTGGGCCGAGCAAGGGGAGAAAAACACGAAGTATTTCTTAGGATTGGAAAAGTAATACGCTATCTCAACACGAATCAACAATATCCATGGAGGAAATTGGAAGTCACTGCACAATTTCTGCCGTAACCTTTATGAATAAAAAACTGATAACATAAAGAAAGAAAGTGCGTTTTAATAAGTTTCTAACAAGAACAATGCGAAATAACTGAAACTGAATATATTAATTACTAAGCACTTCCTAACATGAAGAACAAAAAATATCCTGGTCTTGATGGTTATACAGCTGAATTTTACAAAACTTTCTGGAAAGCCATAAAATACATTTTTTTATGAAAACTGCTGTAACTTGGTCATATTTGCGCAAGCGAAATTGCCAGATTCGTCAAATACTGGGGTTATAACTCTGATTTTAAAACGAGGAAAAGACGCTGACTCTGCAGGTGGTTACCGCTCTATTAGTCTGATTAACCTAAAGCTCAAATAGTTAGTTCCGTTTGTCATTGGTCTGAAGGGGTCGCGAACTGGCGAGCTGATCTTGATCTCCGTGCAGCCTTACATATAAACCAGTTCTTACAACTCCTTAAATCTTATTCAAATAGAATATAAAACATATGAATTAATACCACGTTACCAACGGTAAAACTAAAAAACGTAATATAAAACTAAGCTTAATAAAACACAACCTCACTGTATGATCGTCAAATTGAAATGAAATAAATAATCAAAGTCATTGCAAAGAATAACACGCATGACTGATTTCATGACGTAATAAATAAAGGGGACTAAATAATAGGATCACCACA
The DNA here is from genome assembly GCA_000149265.1 of Ciona savignyi. Taxonomy (NCBI): domain Eukaryota; kingdom Metazoa; phylum Chordata; class Ascidiacea; order Phlebobranchia; family Cionidae; genus Ciona; species Ciona savignyi. Next base: position 18,871 of record CH001545.1, on the reverse strand, counting down.
GGACTCCCCTCCAGTGAGGTACGAAACGATCAAAAATTGGTACAAAAAAAATTCACGAGCAATCATAATCTGCAAAACGTGATGGAAAATTTACTGTACGGCCAGATCGTGTTTTGTAAGGTGGTGTCGGTGGTGTGTTGGGTTGCCTTGTGGTTTCGGCGTGACTTGTGTGTCTGGTTGTGTAATTATAGTGTGTGAATCGGTAGTGTTGGTGTATGCAGGTGATGATACAGAGGTTGCTTCAAAAAATGCTGGTTTTATTCGGTCTATTGATACGGTTTTGTGTTGTCCATTAATGTCTAAAGTGAAATAAATGTTTGTTAGTGCGTTTTAAAATTGTGAATGGTCCGTTGTATGGCTGTTGTAAAGGACGTTTTACTGCATCCACACGAACGAAACAATGTGTACACGAACTTAAACATTTTGGAATAAATACAGGTTTAATGGAATGGTTTGATGTGGGCGTTACGTGCAACTGGTTCATTGTATTGCGAAGTTTTGAAACAAATGTGGTTTGATCAATATCGGGTACAAAATGAGTGTTGAAAAATTCGCCGGGTAAACGTAGCGTTGTGCCATAAACAAGCTCGGCGCATGTGGTTTTAATATCTTCTTTGACTGACGTTCGCAGGCCAAGCATTACCAGGGGTAAATGGCGGAGTCCAATTTTCTGGTGTGCTTTGTGCCTTTAGAGATGCTTTTAATTGCCTGTGCATTCTTTCGACAAGGCCGTTCGCGCATGCGTGGTACGCTGTTGTGCGTATACGATTAGTACCTGTAAGGTTCAGTAATTGTTTAAAAAGTGCTGACTCAAATTGAGTACCTCGATCCGTTGTGACGGTGCACGGTGCTCCAAAACGACAAATCCAGTTGTTGAAAAAGTTCATGGCAACCTCTTCTGCTGTGATATTCGAGATTGGGATGGCTTCGGGCCAACGAGTAAATCGGTCTACGCAGGTAAGTATGTACCTGAAACCGTTTGAATGGGGTAAAGGACCAACGATATCCAAATGAACGTGGCTGAACCGAGCATCAGGCGTAGCGAATGTTCCTAGAGGCGCTGAAGTGTGACGATGAATTTTTGAACGTTGGCATGAGATGCATGCAGTCGTCCAATTCTTGATATCTTTGTGCATGTCCGGCCAAATGAAACGAGAAGAAACGAGTTTTCTTGAAGCTTTAATCCCAGGGTGTGATATGGAATGAAAGTGATTAAATATTTTCTTCCGCCATTACTTGTGGAACTACGGGACGATGTTGTTTTGTTGACGTGTCACATAATAGGGTTACCTTGCTTGCTGGAAGTTGAATTGCTTTAATGTTGAGTGGTGAATTTGGTTTATTGAGAAGCTGTTGAGTTTGGATGTCATCTTGCTGTATTTTCGCCATTTCCTCGTAGTCAATAAATTGCTGACTAATGGCGCTGACATCCGGTCGTGACAATGCATCTGCAACTGTGTTTTTCTCACCTTTTATGTATTGAATGTCATTGGTGTATTGGGATACTAGGTCCAAATGACGAGTTTGACGTGGTGAAAAACGATCTGGTTTGGAAAACAGTGCTGTAGTCAACGGCTTATGATCTGTAAAAATTGTAAATTCTCTACCTTGCAGCAAGTGTCGAAAATGGATGACGGAACAATACATAGCCAGTAATTCGCGGTCAAATGTGCTGTAACGCGTTTCTGCCGGGGTCAACTTGCGTGAATAAAACGATATTGGTTGCCACATGTTGCTTACTTGTTGCTGAATGACTGCTCCAATTGCCATGTTGGATGCATCCCACCATGATGCTTATGCGTGCCTTTGGATTTTGATGGCTGAGCATTGCTGCAGTGGCTAAACTATCCTTGACTGATTGAAAAGAGATGGTTGCGTCGTCATTCCATTGGAGTGGTTTGTTTTTGTGTTTGCCTTTTAACAGGTCATTAAGTGGTGCCATAATTTTTGCGCAATTTGGTATAAATCTGTGGTAAAAATTGACTAACCCCATAAATCGTTGTAGCGTTTTCTTTGATGTTGGTTGTGGGAAATCTTGAATGCTGGTGATTTTCTCTTTAAGTGGCCGAATACCGTTGTTGTCAACATGGTGGCCAAGAAAAACAAGTTCCGTTTTACCAAAGATGCTTTTTGATGGATTGATAACCAAAACCATAACTAGCGAGTCTTGCAAACAATTGGTGTAAATGACTTTTGTGTTCGTCTTCGGATTTGCTGGCAACAAGAATGTCATCAATGTACGCGTAGCAAAAATCCAACCCGCGGAGTACCTGGTCGATAAAGCGCTGGAATGTCTGACTTGCGTTTTTTAATCCAAATGGCATTCGGGTGAATTCGAAAAGACCAAATGGTGTGGTTATTGCAGTTTTGGGAATGTCTTCTGGGTTCATGGGAATGTGAAAGTATGCTTTGATTAAATCAATCTTTGAAAATATTGTGGTGCCATGGAGTTCTGCTGAAAAATCCTGTATGTGAGGCACCGGGTATCTATCTGGTTTCGTGATGGAATTGAGTCTCCGATAATCTCCACATGGTCGCCAATCATTGCCAGTGTTTTTTGGTACCATGTGTAAAGGAGTAGCCCAATCACTTAGCGACGGTCTGATGATTCCGAGGTCCAGCATATGTTGGAATTCCCGTTTTGCGATTTTTAATCTGTCTGGAGCCAATCTACGAGGACGAGAGTAGATAGAGGGTCCAGAAGTGGTTATGTGGTGAGTAATGGAGTGTTTTACAGGTGTATTAGCGTGATTTGCATGGATGATATCTGGGTATTGACGTAAGATGTCTTGAAATGTGTTTGTGATTGTTGGTGACATGAATGTAGGGTTAATTGAGGATACCGTTGATGCTAGGCCGTTAACGCACAAGTGCGTATTAGCATCAACGAGATTAAAGGTTTGCATGTCCACCATTAGGTTAAAGTGCCGTAGAAAATCGGCCCCCAGAATACAATGCATGACATCCGCCACTATAAAAATCCATTTAAACTCGCGTCGTAAACCAAGGTTTAGCGTTAAATATCGTTCGCCAAAAACTTCGATTGAGGAATTGTTCACAGCGGTCAAGTACCGACCATTGCAACCACGCAAGCGTTCACGTGGTAACGGTGGAACAATGGACATCGCAGCTCCAGTGTCCACCAGAAACTTTAATTTATTGTTTTTGTCTAGTACGTAAAAGAGACGACTACGCGAGTTGTTTACAGGACACGTCGTCATTGCCTGTCGCTCACCTCGTTTTCCGCATACTTGCAGGGTAAAACGCACTTGCTTGCCTTTGAAGCATAGGTATGGTGGTACCAGCAAACATCCGTTGGAGTGGTTCGAGTTGGCGTGTTAGATCGTCGCCTGCGGTATCTTTGACTTGTACTTCGACCGCGCCGGTACACTGTAAAAAAAATCTGTAAATTTACCTTCAATAATATGTAATATTTACATAAAAACGTATGTACAAAGAATTAACAGATTCAATTGTGTAGTTTAACATAGCAGTGATTAATCGAACACAGATACTGATGTAAAAATACAGACTAAAATAGTATACCAAATTAATCTGTATTTTTACATACGTTTTTCTGTAAATTGTACCTAATTAGGTATGTATATTGTTATTACATTTTACTTTGTTACAAAGTTCTATGTTTTATTTCCTTTTTGGGGAATTTTTTGAGAATTGTAACAGAAAGTCGGTCAGGAATAGTTGTTGGTATGCGTCCTGTTTTGTGAAACATTTAAAACTGTTGTCAACAAAATGTTGAGTTTTGTTATGCTAAAGCTTAGCCTCAAACTGATGCATCGGACACCGACTATACTATCGGAAAACTTGGCCATGCGCGGTTATATATTTTTCTATAACAGCATATAGTAAGCAGTTGAATACCGGGATTTTCTCGACCGATTCCGATGAATCAATACCGACATAAATACATATATTATGTTAGGTTAAATTACCTGTATGGTAACTATAAATATACATGCGGTAAATTTATCATTTTACACTGTTTCAGTGCTCTACAATCTACCTGATCGCACTCGTGATCATATTCATAAGGTTACGTAACAATCATGCATTGTGATTTAATATATTCTTTTTCCAGCGTACAGTATTCCTCCGCCTATGGTATTTTAAATTTAAGTCGCATTACACGATGTTTTGACGATATGTAATCATTTTTTTGTGTATAAAACTCTGAATAACAATTAAAGTAAAATAAATTTACATTTAATATGTTAAAACCAAACAATATTATATAATTCACGGGATCTATATACACTCATCACATATCACGTGTCGTCAGATTAGAAATACGACAACGTGGTAGTTCGCCATTTTGAAAATCTACCGTTTAAAGTTGTTGCAGACGATTTTGTGTAGGCCCTATATTTTCTCTCTGTTTTGTGCAAACATTGACAGGCAGTGATAAACGAAAATTGTGTGGATAGGGTATGTTAGTTTTATTTTCTAATTCTGAAATGTCAGAAAGAAAACTGCTCACTAAAAGTACAATTAGGGATAGGCCTAGATTTTTCATGTTTTTTTCCGTATATGTAGGCCTTTTGTGTACAATCTTTGATTTTTCAATATCTGCAGGCTATGCAGCACTCATTTAAGGGTAAACACTTAGTTCTGGTGTTAAGATTAGTGTTTAGGGCAGGTTTTAAATTAGTTTTTGTCTTTTTAGTGTGCAGTTTCCCTCCTTTTAGTATTGCTTTTATTTAATAAAACATCACCCGTATATTTCTATTTAAATCCAGGGTTTTTAACAATAGGAGCTTAGATATGTTTTCTGATTGTGAGTTTTGTGGGTATAAATTCAGTAAAAACGACACAATTGATGAGTATATGATGCACATGTCTCAGCACAGAAATGTTCAGAACTTCAAATTTCGATGTGGATACGATGTTTGTCAAACATCATACTCCAAGTTTTCTTCATTGCGGACTCATTACAGACGTAAACAAAAGGTGACATCTATTCGGCAGCAGCATATAAATAAATTTGCAGTACCAGTTGATTATGATTTGACATGTTCTCTAGCATTATGCCGTAAAGGCTGTGATAACATGGATACCTTGGTTAAACATTTAAAGGTTCATATTCGATCTGGTGTTAAGATAGTTTGTCCATATCCGGCTTGCAAATTTTCATATGATAAGATATCTTCATTTTCATGTCACTTATCTCGATCTCATAAAAATGATATGCATTTTCTTCATGTACCATTAGATATTTTGGATGACTGCAGCGGCAAAACCATGGCTATTACCACAGATTCAGAAAGCAGGGCTTCTACTGTTAATGATCATTTTGAAGCAGACCTAATTTCTGTTAGTGATGTAACTATTAACTGTGGCACCAGCAGTGATACTGCTATTACATTTAAAAACCATATCGTGGTTCCAATTGCACTTTTTCTCATGAAATTGGAAAGCAAAAACTTTGTCCCAGTTCGTACAATTCAGGATATAACAGAAGAAATTTCCACCATATCGGAGCTCTAATGGAGCTATAAAAACAGATCTGGATGATGTCTTTAAAAAATACTGTCTGGAAAGGTATAATTCAAAGCTGCTTGATGCTGTGTTCGATAAGTGGACACTAAACAATGTGTTTAATAAAGAAGATGGTGTATTACGCTCTGCTCATTCTAGATCTGTTTTTTATAAAAACAATTTTTCTTACATTGAACCTAAGGAAATGCATCTTGGACTACATAATGGAAAAGAATCTATGTTTCATTATATCCCAATAATAGAAACACTAAAGGTTCTTATGGCTAATGCAACTGTTCTAAATGCATTTGGTAATAACCTGCCCCAATACAACACCAACATTCGTACTTACATGATATCTTTGACGGTGACTTATTCAAGTCTAAGCGTGACTGTAATAAAATACAGCTGTTGTTATATCAAGATGCCTTTGAGATTGTCAATCCTCTAGGTTCTGCTAAAAGAAAACACAAGCTTCTTGCTGTGTATGGGATGTTGGGTAACCTGCCAGTCCAACATAGGTCATCCATTGATAACATTTTTCTAATTTTACTGGTCAAAGAAAAGGATTTTACCGTCTTTGGTCACAGACTGGTATTTCAAAAGTTAGTGAATGATTTAAAACACTTGGAAAATCTTGGGATTTTAGTTAATGGAAATATGCAGAAATTTGAACTTTTTGCCATACTTGGTGATAATTTGGGATCACATTGCATTGGTGGATTTTCAGAGAACTTCGGTGCACACTATTTTTGCAGGTACTGTTGTGTATCAAAATCTGAATTTCAAGAATGTTCATATATGGTAGGCCAGCATAGAACTGTTTCTAACTACAACAATGCATTGAACTTTCTCTCATTGAACGATACTATCAAAATGAGTAGTGGAGTCAAGTTCAATTCAATTTTTAATTCCTTGCACAACTTTCATGTATGTGATCCAGGCCTTCCACCATGTTTGGGGCATGATCTTTTTGAGGGTATTGTAAGTTATGATGTCGCTCTCGGGACCCTTTACAAACCAGGCATGGTTGTAATTTTACAGACTGCTGTTTTTAGTCGCATTGTTCTTTTGATTGTAAAAAACAATACTGATTTGTATATGGTAACCGAATGTTATAAAACTGATATGTTATCCTTTCTCGGAATTTACTCTGTTGTGCCGCCATCAGCAACCAATATATTTAGGTGTATTAAAAGTAAGCAACTACTTGATTTTTTTCCATTGTGGGTGTACAGTGTTGGGCAATATAACTTAATTCCTTTAAAGCATGCAATTTATCCTGATTGAATTTGTTGTATATGAAGTGCTAGTGCATAACACTAAATGAGCCAGTTCATGCCAAAACAAATTGTCCTATTCTTTTGGCCTGACCGCTACCAAAAATAATGTTATTTTTCCTTGTGCAACTGCACTTACTTCAGTCATAGACGCCCAAGTTTTAAGGGTAAATAAATAGAGACTTTTGGGGGACATTTTTAAAAATATGGACATATTGTTTTAGCTTGATCTGTGCTATTTAAGACCTATTTTTTATATTACATTGTACATGCTTATGTTTTAAAATTGTCTTTATAGGTTATCAATATCCTTTAGAATGGCAGATTCTGATGATAGTACTGCAACTGTTTCAGTTGCAGAACCTTTTGATATTTTTTTAAGCAGCTGTGATCTCCATATGACTGACTCATCTAAAGATGAATTATGCCGTTACTTCATTGAAGAAATGGGAGCATATGATTTGAAAGATCTCGAATTCATTACAGAAAAGGACTTGGAAAAGTTATTGGGTCCGATTCCGCGTCGCAAGCTGTTGTTATGTATAAAAAAACATTTAAATTGCATAGATCCGATTAATACTTCTACTCCGGAAAGTGCAAACTTAACAGAAAGTTCAAGTCTAAGTTCTTCATTTTCAGAAAGTGATGATAGTTTTATTATGCTACATCCATCCGAAGTGTGAAATTGAAAATTACATTGCATGGGAAAACATGCCTGCTAAAATTAAGAATTGCTTTGAAATGAAAAAAAGACATTCCTCCTGCGGAAAGAAGACTGTTTGTCAGACTCTTAACAGAAAACCTTTTACTGTCTGTTAAAATTCCAAAAAGAAGACACATACGTTCTATTGCACAGAAGGCTATAAAAAAGTACCCTTTATCATTCCAAGATACAAGTTTGAGTGGTAAAATTATTGGAGATGGCAGTGGGTCCCTTATTATGCAAATTGAGCAAAAAGTGCACAATGCTGCCAGAAATCCCAAAGGAAGCCTTGAGTTGGAATCTAAATCTGTACCAAATGAAGGAAATAATACTAGTAGAAAGCATGGATCAGATTGTATTGATTGGAATCCATCAAACACGAAGTCTGATACGGAAACTGAAAGTCTAAGATTAAAGCTTTTGGGTCACTTTCAAGATAAAAGTTTGGAAAAGGAAGAAGTGTTTGCTTGCATAAAAGAATGTTTTCCAACTCTTCGTTTCCATATTAACTCGGGTTTTAAGACATTGCAAACATTAAAAGAAGATTGGCCTTTGTGCTTTACTAAAGACGGAATGTTCTTTCAATATGAGATATTAATGGGCAAGGCTTTAAATGTATTTATAAAAACACTGGAAAACAACATCAGTAAAGTACTATCATATATGCAGTCACTTCAGTACAAAAATAATGAAGTCCGAAAAATCATTAAGAACATTAATTTGGCCAAGAATATTACAAAAAATAACCAACCAGAAGTCCTTGGTTTGCTTCTCCTTTTATGCCAAGTGTTTAAAGAGAACAGCCAGAGTTTATTGCTACAGGTACAACATAATATAATATGTGTGTAACTTTTGTTCTTAACATTTAGTTTGATATTTTTTTAAATAGTCTAGCCCAATTCCTTTGATTGTTTCTATTCAATATGATGTATACGATATTATTTTATGCCTGTTAATGGGAAAATCAGGAGCGTTATAGCACTGACAATGGTTAGATTACCTCGTGCCCACCGTTTTATTTGAATAATAAATGTTTTATTTTTTAAGGAGCAATGTGACAAAAATGATGTTCCTGCAACACCATGCATTTTGGCTGTAGGTGAGAGCTAAGTATGTTATGAATAAAAAACAAGTTTTTGTGAGTGACAAAAAATAGTTGTTAACTTTAAACTTAACCTCACGACGGCTAGACAAATACCATTCTGGTGAATTAAGATTGTTCATTTCATTCACAGGAGGTTGTTCAGTTCTGTCTGCTTCCAGATTTTATATTGCAGTTGACAAGCAAGTTGTTATCAAAGATATTATTTTAGCAGAGGATGCACTCGCTCTACTATTTGCCAGTTACTATGTTTTTAACATTGAGTATCCTGCAAATGGAACTGTTACAATGGAATTTCTTCAACGGTGAGTGAAAGAGCATGTTCTATATTTATCTTTTATGATAGATAGAGGATACTTATATAATCCTGGGATGGTAAAATAGTGTTAAACATATTTAATAGTGGTTATACTGGTTTTGGTGTGTTTAGAAGTATTTGTTTTTTTAATAAAACATTTTTGTACAAATGAAGAACCAAGGTGTTCGTCCTAAACCTGTCCTTAGTAGTTCTGATCTAGGTAAACCAGCAAGCCACTGGGCTGTAAAATTATATGATTTTGGACTACATATGTGCTATATATGTTGTTTTCCGTTAAAATTCATAAGCCATATAGAATATATATTTAGAGCATTTACAATTTACATCAATACATGATACCAGCACCCAATGTTTTCTTACAGTGCATTTGCTGAAGTTGAGGGTGGCGGCGCTAAAATAATAAAAAATGGAAGAAAGAAATCCAGGATAAATGGAATAAACTCAAAACTGCTATCACTGCTAAATGCAGTAAATGATTTTGTGTATGTTTGAACTTTGCCTTTAACTTCTTTCTTTCAAATAATTCGTTGTCTTTCTTTCAAATAATTCGAGTTGTGTAGAAGTAAACATAATAAACATGCAAATGTGTTAATAAACCATTGATTGTGTTTAATTACATTGTGTAGAAGTAAACATAATAAACTTGCAAATGTGTTACTTAACCATTGATTGTGTATATTTACATTGTGTGGTAGTAAATATAATAAACATGCAAATGTGTTTATAAACCATTGATTGTGTTTAATTACATTGTGTAGAAGTAAACATAATAAACTTGCAAATGTGTTACTTAACCATTGATTGTGTATAATTACATTGTGTAGTAGTAAATTTAAAAAACATAAAAACATGTTAAAAGACAAGCCATGCATGTTTCTTCTAAATACAGATTGGAATGTTTTTTTGTATTTACATAATAGTCAGTAAATTAAAAATACATAAAAAGTCTGGACCACCTGCTTCCAGACTTTTTATGTAAAAATTCCTAAAATTTTTTTTACAGTGTAAGAAGTGTCGTCCTTCCAGCGTTCCAAACGCTCCAGTCTTGCGATTATATCATCCAATTTGTTGTCAACTGGGGTTATTGCGCTTATAGACGGAGTTGCCGGTATGACTTCCATTATTCGATCTGCCATTGTAGCTTGATCGTCAAGGGAAAGTCCTTCGTTTGCGCTTAAAATCATTGTGACGTTTGCGGGTAGACGTTGAAAAAATAGTTCGCTGAGAATGGTATTATCGCCGCCATGTGCGCCAAGTAGTTGCTTCATGTGGCGTAGTAGCTGGCTTGGCTTTCTGTCTCCCAATACCTCTGCAGATAAAAGTTGTTGCAGGCGTTTCCTTTCTGAAACGGTTGTTCTGCGCACCAGTTCCTCTTTAAGGCGATCAAAGGGGGATTCCTCCGGGGGGTTAATGATTAAATCCCGAACTTCTGCTGCGTATTCGGGTGCTAGCACTGCAATAACGTAGTCGAATTTAGCTCGTTGTTCGGTTATTCCCCTCATGTTAAAGTTGGCTTCGACTTGAGAGATCCAAAGCTGTGGATCTCTGCCGGCCAAAATTGTGGGAGAGTAATATGCGGCCACGAGCGAGCTTCCGCACCTGCCCCAGAAACTGGTGTTTGTCCTCTAACCATTCTGAGATTCTTGAATATTTCAAGGTTATTTAAAGGTCACGTGTTAACCAACGTGGTCGGGGTCACCATTGAAGGGGTCGCGAACTGGCGAGCTGATCTTGATCTCCGTGCAGCCTTACATATAAACCAGTTCTTACAACTCCTTAAATCTTATTCAAATAGAATATAAAACATATGAATTAATACCACGTTACCAACGGTAAAACTAAAAAACGTAATATAAAACTAAGCTTAATAAAACACAACCCTCACTGTATGATCGTCAAATTGAAATGAAATAAATAATCAAAGTCATTGCAAAGAATAACACGCATGACTGATTTCATGACGTAATAAATAAAGGGGACTAAATAATAGGATCACCACAGGTCCAACGCAAAATGGCTTCATCAAGAATCGGCAAATAGCTAACAGGACAATTTGTTCGATATAATGGATTATGCAGATACAGTTCGTGTGCCCGGAGCACTACTTGCGCTGGACTTAAAGAAATCATTTGATTCGGTACGCTGGGAATATCTCTTCACCACACTGAAACAACACCCTAATAATACATATGATACAGACACTGTACAATCAAGCAAATGGAGTAATTATAAATAATAACAACTTATCGAATCCCTTTCCGATTAAACGTGGCGTGAGGCAGGGTGATCCTTTCTCTCCAACACTACTTTTATTTGTTTTAGAAACATTGGGTCTTGCGATTCAACAATGTCAAAACTTACATGGAATATTAATTGAAAGTTTAAAGCAGGGGTCGGCAACCTACGCATCCGGCCCGCCAAGCAAAATCATCCGGCCCAAGACATCTAACTGAAGTATTATAGAATACGGCCCACTGTGTCATCTGCAATCTTAGATTTTGATGAATATCAACAATCTATGCGACAATAATAAAAAATGCGCCTGACCGTGTCTATTGAGAATGTGTGCGTGCAAAATGCTTTGAGAAAAAGCATTAAGTGTGTGTGTTTGTTAGCATGCGCATTAGTGAGAGTAGAAGCAATCCGATTGTAATATTATGACATGTAACATTATGACACAACAGACATCGTTTTTGCTATTTCATATGTGTTTGCATCGTGTTCTTTACTAACTAAAGTCCTGTACGATAGATAATACTAGGTAGTAAACATATTTTTCTAATTGATTTTGCAATCTTGAAATGTTATCAAAACGTAGAAAAGTTGATGTGGAGTTAATTTTCTAACAGCTTCCAGATCATCAGCCAGGTTTGGTAGAAATCTTGACAAATATTGTACCATACCACATATTCTTTTGACTCCGGTGACATCTTCTGGAGCGGGCATCTTCATAATGGCTTCCACTTTTGCTGGATCAGGTTCTATTCCGCGAGCTGTTATTTTATGTCCCATAAAGGTAAGTTCAGTTTTCTTCACCACTGCTTTCTCATCATTTAACAGAATGTTCTTGTCTAAACACTTTTGTCTTAGTTTTCTTAGGTTCGACTCATGATCAGCCTCTGCTTCTTGTGTTATTTTTCCACATCCAATCACCATCACATCATCCGCAACTGCAAAAACTCCTTTCAGGTTGTACAATGCTTTATTTAGACGTTTCTGGAAGATTTCACTACTTACTTTTAACCCAAATGGTAATCTAGTCCATCTAAAACTACCATGTGGTGTTATCATCGTAGTAAGTTTGCTCGACTCTTCATCTAAACGAACATGCCGGTAAGCCTGTTTAACGTACAGCTTGCTGAATATTTTTGCGTTATTCAGATGCGGTAAAACATCTTTTAATGTTGGGAGTTTGTAAAAGTTCATCCTTCTTATGGTTGACAGACCCAATAAACAATTATAACTGTTTTGACAACTACAAATGTTATATCTGATACAGAGCAATCTTTAACATTTCTTACCTTTAGTGTTGCCTCACCGAGAGGTTGGAAGGTAGTCTTGTTCCACATAACTAACTTCTTGGAACACGGTTTAACTTGCTCTTTTCGTACATATTTCTGACAAATTGTGTTGACATCTGCAGCACTATCGATTTGAAATCTTACATCACAATCGTTCACTTGTAGCAGTGCTGTAATCCCTTGGCTTTTCATTTGTGCATATCTCTTGTAAATAAGTATCATCGCCCTCACAGTCAGATTGCTGTCCTCTGTGAGTTCCATCATGTACAGAGTTGATCCTCTTTCTGCATTTCACCTTGAAATGATTTTTCCATTACATGAGGAACAAGTCTTTCCCCAGGCTGGGCAAAAGGATTTTCCTCTTTTATGTTTATTACCACAAAAATCACTCTTTGTGGGAAACTGATGAATATCTTGTGTTCTTTACATTTCTTCTTCCTATGGTGACTTTTTGGATTTGATTGCTCCTTGCTTTCATCTCCATTGATTGTTTTCCAGACAGTTCATATGCTCTGCATATTTTAAATGGTTTTGCTCAATGCCAGATCATTTTCTCTGAGCAAGATTTCTTGCAATTTTCCAGTCACAGTAAATACTACTTTATCACGCAGCATTCTATCGGTATCTTCAAAGTTACATAATTCTGCCCGACTTCGAAGCTTAGTTAGGAAAGAATCAAATGGTTCACACAGTTCAATGTTCCAAAATCGAACGGACTCAACAACAATATTCTGTTTCGGATTACAATGTTCTGCAATTTTGTCCATCAGATTTCCAGGGTCATCTTTGTTTTCATTTTCTCTATAAACAAAATGCCTTGAAACTTTAATGATCTGAGGACCAGCACAATGCAGAATTATTGCACTTTGAATCTTCTTACTCTTACCGGTGGCTCCACTAGCCAACAAATAAATTTCCATTTGTTGCCTACACCTTTGTCATTCAAATCTAGTGCAGGTGGACTTCGAAGATTTCGATTCACCCATCGTAAATCACCAAGTTATATCTCTAGTCTATCTGGTCTAGGTTATAACTTTTTTTCAGATCCTGTAATCAGCACAATTGTAATAAAGAGAATGACCAAACACGACATCACGTGTTTTACAAGTAGTTAAATCAAGCGGTTTCCAACAAACTGAAATAATTAAAATAGAACTACAAACATTTAAATGAAAAACTGAGAACAATTGAAAAACGGAATTTGTTCTAAAAACAATGTAAGAAACCAGACAATTACAACAATATTTACAATTTTATATACCTGCTATTCAACATGGCTCAGTTCAATGGAAACATCACCGTATAATATTTGGCTTATTTGTTGCCTATATACGTGTACCGTTTCTGGTGACTTGATTCGTAACTCTGATGCAAACGCACCAAAGTTTTCGAAGCGGTGTGCTATTGGAACGATTAATCTTTCCATCTGCTGTTGTGAACTTTTCATAACATTTAGCATTTCTTTCTGTAAAGTATGATCCATTTTATGGAATTCGAAGATGGACAAATAACTGCATCATAACATAATTCATATACACCTTACTACATGCTTACTTGTATATCTTCAACAGAACATCTCTTTCGCCATTTACCGAATATGGGAGAATCTGTTGAAGTTCTGGGAGTTTTGTTAATAAGTAGGGGGGGAATCTGTCGTACTTCGGGGTGCTATGCTTGCTTCTTCTTCGTTTTCATCTTCTAAACAAGAGGGCAAGTAGCGAATTAACAACATAGATCGTAACTTGCTAGTAGTTAAAACATTAAGGTATCACAAATATGGGAGCTAACCTGGTGCTACATACGGTCTGCCATCCTTCGTAGGCTCTTCCTGTGCCGGCACCTCTAACGCTTGGAAAAAAATGTCTTTTGATCTATTAAAGAAAATAATTTAAACTAGGTACCTCGTACTGACTGGTATATGATTATGTACAGTTTTTTGTGATAGTTATGTTATAGCATAGTAAATTGAGTGTTTACAATAATTATCCATAAAACATAGTGAACTAAACCTTCTATGGGTGACATAGCCTTCCAGAAAAGACAGTTGACCAAAATAAGGCCAGGTTGGAGCAGGATGTGTGCCAGATCCACTAGGAACATCCCTTGCCTTTTTGTGCTTTCTGGCATATGTACTTCTGAGATTGTTCCACCTTGTTTGACACCATTGCACTGCAGTAAACGAAATATATCTCCATGCAACATCATAAAAATACGTACCGCTACAATCCATCGTGACAGACACTTTTTTCCAGGCACTTTATGTTTTATGTTTATTCTTCTAGTCTGGGTGAAATTGATTGTACAGTAGAGCCTGATATAACATCAATTAATTTCAGTGATGGTTGCAATCTGTAATGAACAAGAAGGCTAGAAGATGTAAACAAAGGAAAATAAATGAAAATAGTACTAACCACGTACCAGTACGTCTGTCCCATTAAAAATGTAAACAAATAACAACACACTAACTAACTAACTAACTAAATACAGAAAAAAAAATTGTTTTTCATCGGGAAGAAACTTTCCAGGGTATGGTTTTAAAAGGAAGCTTTTAGTGAAAAGGCATCATCCCCAACAAGAGTATATGGCGAGGCAACTCCAGAGTTTGGCAATAAAGACGGTGGTGAGATATTCCGGAGGTTTTTCTCAAACCGTTTCCCCATCTCAGTGGTTAGAAATTCACCACCATCACTGTGGCGACCAGAGTCTCCTATATCCACAAGAATAAATCGGTAAATGGAATCACAGATTGCCAACATGACCAAGGAAAAATAACCTTTATAATTCTAGAATTCAAATCGACTATTTGGGGGGGCATTTAATGCGTACATGCTTTCTGATAGGGTTAAGATTTAATTTGCATAGTGGTTTCATTAGCGAGATCTTCAAGTACCTGGCGAAAAAGACGTATGCGATTCTCCGCAAATGCAATCAGCCACTAAATTTTGTTTAATGTGTAATAACTAATAAATACTAATTTAAATTAATGCGTCAAATTATCGAAGTTGATCACAAATTTGGAAAGAAATTTATCTAAAAATTCCCAGTTAACGTCGCCGACAGGATTCGGACCTGTGCGGGCAGAGCCCAACAGATTTCTAGTCTTTCGCCCTAACCAATCGGCCACGACGACTACTATATTTAAAACTTATAAAAAAGTAACGTATTTCCAACAACAAATAGTATGTCCGTTAAATATATTTTTCATTTCACAAATGGGTAAATATCAAGTGCATTTGGTGTGTGCTGAATTTCGGTTCCATGTGCCACAGTGGCGATTGTGTGCACGCGTTAAAATAGGCCTTAGGAACTGAACAACGAAACCTTCACCACTTGTTGATCGTGGTATATCTTAATATGATAAGACCAGGTAGACACCGTAGGTGCGATGAAGTTAATTTATAATCTATTCGTGTGATGATCCTAAACAATAGTCGCATAATAAATTTCATTAACATATCTCCTACATGGTCTAGCGGTTAGGATTCTTGGCTTTCACCCAGGCGGGCCCGGGTTCGATTCCCGGTGTAGGAAATGCTTTTTAGTTGGATTCGGTTTAGAATCCTTGGTTGCCACGCGTTTGCTCGGTTAATATTTCTGACCACTGTATTTTTGCAAAGAAATCGAAATGAAACTATACATGCATTGTTAAATTTATTTACTACGGCATGCAGATTTACTACGGCATGCACAAAAAAATAAAAACAGGTTTACGTCGCCGACAGGATTCGGACCTGTGCGGGAAGAGCCCAACAGATTTCAAGTCTGTCGCCTTAACCACTCGGCCACGACGACACTGGGTATCGATTTTTGATTTTGATATATTCAGTTGACGATTGTACGATAGGGTAAAGATTTATTTTGCATAGTGGTTTCATTAGCGAAATCTTCAAGTACCTGGCGGAAAAGGCGTATGCGATTCTCCGCAAATACAATCAGCAACTAAATTTTGTTTAATGTGTAATAACTAATACTAATTTCAATTAATGCGTCAAATTATCGAAGTTGATCACTAATTTGGAAAGAAATTTATCTAAAAATTCCCAGTTAACGTCGCCGACAGGACTCGAACCTGTGCGGGCAGAGCCCAACAGATTTCTAGTCTGTCGCCTTAACCCACTAGGCCACGATGACTGCTTTATGTAAAACTTATAAAAGAGTAACGTATTTCCAACAACAAATGAGTATGTCCGTTAAATATATTTTTCATTTCACAAATGGGTGCAACTGAACAATATTAAAGTCAGAGTAAAACGCGAAATTAAACGTGTTAAATGTCAAGTGCATTTGGTGTGTGGTATATTTCAGTTCCATGTGCCACAGTGGCGATTGTGTGCACGCGTTAAAATAGGGCTTAGGAACTGAAAAACGAAACCTTCACCACTTGTTAATCGTGGTATATCTTAATATGATAAGACTAGGTAGACACCGTAGGTGCGATAAAGGTTATTCAGAATCTATCCGTGTGATGATCCTAAACAATAGTCACATAATAAATTTCATTAACATATCTCCTACATGATCTAGTGGTTAGGATTCCTGGCTTTCACCCAGGCGGCCCGGGTTCGATTCCCGGTGTAGGAAATGGTTTTTATTTGGATTCGGTTCAGAATCCTTGGTTGCCACGCCTTTGCTCGGTTAATATTTCTGACCACTGTATTTTTGCAAAGAAATCGAAATAAAACTTTAAATGCATTGTTATATTGCAGATTTACTACGACCTGCACAAAAAATTAAAAACAGAATTACGTCGCCGACAAGTTTCGGACCTGTGCGGGCAGAGCCCAACAGATTTCTAGTCTGTCGCCTTAACCACTCGGCCACGACGACACTGCGTACAGATTTTTGATTTTTGATATATCCAGTTCACGATTGTACGATAGGGTAAAGATTTATTTTGCATAGTGGTTTCATTAGCGAGATCTTCAAGTACCTAGCGGAAAAGACGTATGCGATTCTCCGCAAATGCAATCAGTAACTAAATTTTGTTTAATGTGTAATAACTCTAATACTAATTTAAATTAATGCGTCAAATTATCGAAGTTGATCACTAATTTGGAAAGAAATTTATCTTATAATTCCCAGTTAACGTCGCCGACAGGATTCGAACCTGTGCGGGCAGAGCCCAACAGATTTCTAGTCTGTCGCCTTAACCACTCGGCCACGACGACTACTTTATATAAAACTTATAAAAGAGTAACGTATTTCCAACAACAAATGGTATGTCCGTTAAATATATTTTTCATTTCACAAATGGGTGCAACTGAACAATATTAAAGTTAGAGTAAAACGCGAAATTAACGTGTTAAATGTCAAGTGCATTCGGTGTGTGGTGAATTTCGGTTCTATGTGCCACAGTGGCGATTGTGTGCACGCGTTAAAATAGGCCTTAGGAACTGAACAACTAAACCTTCACCACTTGTTGATGGTGGTATATCTTAATATGATAAGACCAGCCCAGTCAGAAAAAAATGAGCTCGCCTGAGATAAATTTTCCACGTTTCAGAGTTGGCCCAAGTAAATGTGCCGAGGATTAGCCAAAGAAGTATATTCGTTTTATGCTCGGAAACAAGACCGGCCGATGTATATATAATGGATAAAATCATGGATAAACGAATGATAAAACAAGGTTGGCAAAAGCATGGCCGGGCTTAGGTCAAGCATGTTACACACACGAACCATTCAAGCGACATACATGATCCTTCCAAGCAACATCCTTTTTAAATACCACTAGCCAAGGACTTTTCATCCTTTATGAGTGATACCCCTAGTACGCTTAACGCGCTACATATACAAAAGAAAATGTTTTGAACCGGAAAGACACCAACAAAGTGACCAAAGAAAATGTTTAATAGTATTCAAAAGCATGACGCCACAGAGTAAGAAAAACAGGGCAGTAGTGGAACCATAACAATTCTTTTCTTTAATAAGCAAAGAAATCGGCAAAAATAGTAGTAAAGTTAGTCTATGTAAACTGGTTACTTTACAAATAACCCATTTTAACATTTAAACAAATAACCCCTTTTAACATTTTACAAATAACCCCTTTTATCATTTAAACAATTAACCCATTTTAACATTTAAACAAATAACCCCCTTTTATCATTTAAACAATTAACCCATTTTAACATTTAAACAAATAACCCCCTTTTAACATTTAAACAAATAACCCCTTTTATCATTTAAACAATTAACCCATTTTAACATTTAAACAAATAACCCCTTTTATCATTTAAACAATTAACCCATTTTAACAAATAACCCCTTTTATCATTTAAACAATTAACCCATTTTAACAAATAACCCCTTTTATCATTTAAACAATTAACCCATTTTAACAAATAACCCCTTTTATCATTTAAACAAATAACCCCTTTTATCATTTAAACAAATAACCCCTTTTATCATTTAAACAATTAACCCATTTTATCATTTAAACAAATAACCCCTTTT
>CH001546.1:15429-27831 GCA_000149265.1 Ciona savignyi | reverse complement strand
TGTGAGCATGAGGTGTATTACTGTGCTCGACTGTGGGCATGAGGTGTATTACTGTGCTCGACTGTGAGCACGAGATGTATTACTGTGCTCGACTGTGGGCATGAGGTGTATTACTGTGCTCGACTGTGTGCATGAGGTGTATTACTGTGCTCGACTGTGGGCATGAGGTGTATTACTGTGCTGGACTGTGAGCACGAGATGTATTACTGTGCTCGACTGTGGACATGAGGTGTATTACTGTGCTCGACTGTGGGCACGAGGTGTATTACTGTGCTCGACTGTGGGCATGAGGTGTATTACTGTGCTCGACTGTGGGCATGAGGTGTATTACTGTGCTTGACTGTGGTCATAAGGTGTATTACTGTGCTCGAAGCGGCAGAACTGTGGGCACGAGTGAGGGTTACTGCAGGTTGCATACAGGTATATTTTCAACGTACGTAATCGTGAACCTATGTTACGTACACGTCGTACAGCTACGGTTGAGAACTTCGTAGTATATACTAGTTTACGGGAATGGAATCAATTCACGCAATAGACGTTGGTTTTTGCACGCATGCGTACGTACGTTCGCGCATACGTTTTACGGAGAAAATATAAATAAAGGAACAGCCGCATTTAATGTCATTTGTGGCAACCCTTGAATATCCTGTCAATCAAATCCACCAACCTTGATGTGCGCGATGCGATTTAACATTGGAATCGCTGTGGACAGCTGAAGATACTCGCGTTAAAGGTGAGCAAGTAACGTCATTTAAGGTGGAAGGAGGTCTGCTGTATCGCATGTTTCAGCACCCAAAGGTTAATAATGGGAAATGGCTTCGCCAGCTTGTGGTACCCCAGAACCTTTGACCGAAGGTGTTAGAGATTGCTCACGAGTCAATGATGGGGGGTCACATGGGTATTAAGAAGACATTCGATAAAGTAACGTCAAACTTTATTGGCCGGGAATATGAGATGACGTAAAGCGGTTCTGTAGATCGTGTGATATATGCCAACGCACCGTTAATAAAGGCAGTGTAACGAGAGCGCCGCTACAGAAGATGCTTTTAATAGATGTGCTATTTAAGAGGGTGGCAGTGGATCTGATTGGACCGATACATCCTCCAAGCGAAGGCGGTCACCGATTTGTTTTAACCCTAGTGGATTATGCCACTCGTTACCCAGAAGTTGTTCCGCTAAAGACTATCACGACTGAGGCTGTGGCTGAGGCCCTCGTGGACATGTATAGCCGACTTGGAATACCCGATGAGGTGTTAACTCTTTCACTCCCGGCTAAATGCATTAATTCAAACATGCTGTCCCACAGTGTTTTTTTACAATTTTTAGTCATTTTCAAATTAGCACAGTTTTTTAAAAGTTTATGCTATGATTTAATATTTAGTATGGTTAAAAAGATAATTTACCCCTCTTTTAAACAAGCCACATACCTAGAATCTACCTCCAATAAAAAATATATTATGTCAATTTTAGTGAACACCACTTTATATGTAAAGAAAAATACTCACCAATTATTGGTATGCCCAAATGATATGAAAATTGGAATGTAGACTGTCAAATAGTATTTGTACTCAGGAAAATTTGAACTGTATTTTTATCTTTAGTAGTTTTTTTACTATTCCTAATTGAAATTTCCCTTTATTCTAACTATATTATGAAAAAATGAACCAAAACGCATTGAAGTTTTGTAGAACTAAAACAGTGAAAAGTATAAAAAAGAACAGTGAAGGAAGTGTAAAAAGGGCATACAAAAGCAAACAAACACAAATACTATTTCCAATATTCTCGAAGTGTATGATATTTATCAAAGCAGGGCACACGCAACTACTCTAGCCGCCTTTTTCTCTATGGTGTAATTCTGTTTTTGTATTGCGCAACCTGACCTACTTTAAAACGTTTGTTTTTCAAATTATTACCGTGGCTATGTGACGTCACAATGCATAAGTTATTGTCGTTCATTTTGATGTTTTTCATGAGACGTGGCAGTTGGAAAATGAGCAGTTAACAAAGCGGTAGTGTTGCAAATTGAAGTTGTGTGTTATTCTGATCGCGCTTAAGGTCAACTGCAGACAGAGTTTAGCAAACCTACAATAGTCGCGGCTATTAGGAATAAATACCTTAAACGCAACATTGGTTTCTATATATCACGCCCTGCACGCTTGATACTGAACTTTAAACTTGAACCTAGGTTTGGACGATTTGCATACCTTATTGTCAAACGGTCGATTCCTTCCTATCGACATGACAGCTTGTAATAATCAGAGCTTTTTCGCCGAATATCGGTAGAACATGTGTTGCCATGGAATACAAAGTTTATTATAGTGAAACTAATGTTTCAGATATTTTAACGTATTTCCTCTCTATGGATTGCCACCTTAACGTGGTAGAGGGTTTGAGTTTCCAATGAACCCAAGCGCAATGCCATCGGGGGTGGAATTTTCTACCCCTGGCAGGGTCACCCATGGTGGTAAGGTCGAAGGTGAGGAACTGACAAAGCTGCAATCCACTTTCGGGTTACCGTTAAGCTACTGTAATGGTATGTGAAAAGGGAATTTCTCGACCCCACCCACGGCAGGGACAACTGGTTCTAGCCCTGGCCAGTTTATGCGGCTTCCGAACTGCAAAGGCCACCTGGTGCTTGAGGATTACTCCACTTCAGATAAGTGGTGTAACTCCAACACAGTACTTTGGGGGTTGGCGCACTAGGAGCACCGCGGTACCGAGAGTAGCGCCTCGGCTACTAGGGGGTAAACCCTTGCGAGGGTGCAAGGATCAAGTCCAGTCGTAGACATATCAATGGCCTGAGTCTCAGTGGGCTGATTCCCCATCTGTGTACGAGGGTCGGCGGGAGCTGTTGAAAGCTGGTCTGGGTCCTACGGAGAGCCGAAACTACGAGAGGACGTTTTGCCTGGCCTTGTTGCCTCGGCCGTGCTCAGAACGTAAGTCGGACCCTAGAGAAGGCAAATAGCCTATTTTATAGCATGGACCGAAAAAAATCAACAAAAACAACCCGCTGATGATGGTTTGTCCTCCACCTCCTTACCGAGGTTGGCCGACAAACCGGAGGCAAACCCAGACAAAGCGAGCATTCAATGCTCTGTGGTGTCACCCCCTACAACCTCTGCGGCACCCCAAGCTTCTTTTAGCGATAGCGATGGGGTTTCCGCTGTCACTTCGGTGACATCTCCACTGGCGCACAAGCTCTCAAATCTAACGATGGAGCAAGCGGAGCTGTCTGACTTATCGGAAAGTGGTGAAGCAAACTCCATTCGGCGGACACGAGAAACCTTTAAGCCAGCACCTTCCAAGGCAGAGTACAGAAGAGATAATAATCGGCGGCAGAAGGCTCGAAAACGAGCCCGAAAAGCCAATGATAATCTCTGCAATCGTCCCGGCCCCAGCAACACCTCAGTGCCCACAGCTGCCCCCACTGGGGAAGGCAAAGTGAGCGCCAGCGGGTCCGCTAAACGGAAAAGGCAGAGTTGTGGGCTCGCGCTTTTTAAAATGATTGCTTAAGGTTGGCTGAGCTTGATTCAGCCGGCTGCCTTACGGTCTCTTGCGAGCTGCGCAGCGGAAAATCTACTTTCCACAGAACACCCACCAAATATTATGGTAGTCACGATTTGTAAATTCTAGATCTCAAACTCGCAGTCTATAACTCTTGATACAGTTTAGTTGTATTCTGCGTCTCATTCAATATACGGTTTATTCACGACTCAAGTTACTTAGTACGTCATTTAGCATGACGCCAGTTGTATAGTCTAAGGTACGTTATACAGCATGACGCAAGTTATCTCAAGTACGTTGTAGTAGTTTAATAGTAGGTTATTATAAATTTCCAGAATATATAGGTAATTTACAAGGTGCGAAAAGTTTACGTGCCAGACGTTTCACATCTGTACGTTTGACTAACTGTGGGAATTGGGTGAAAAAAATATGTTAATGATTTAAACGGCAAAAATACAAAAGGCCCGTACAAGGTGATAATTACGTACAAAGTAATAAAACGTGAGAGTCGGTAAACTTGAAACGCAAAAAAAACGACGTTAAAACACAAAATATTTTAGACATAAATTAAAACAAATATATACTATACGAAATGCTACAGCATCTCATTTTTTCCACATTTTGTTAAGTTTGAGAATATAAAATCACGGTCTCGTTGAGCATTTCGGATGTTCAGTCGAAATAACAATCGAAGTCATGTGGTGAACGATCTCACGAAGTTTCAAGCATTTCACACGTTTATCCTGCAAAAACTAGAATAACCTGGTTGGGCGAATTAAGTACAACGCTAGAATTTTGCAATCGTGCATTACAATCTGGTGTCATGTATGTTAATGCGTGATAAATGTTATCAAATATGTAGTGAAAGTGACATCTCACATTCAAGGTAGCAACGCCACAATTTGCATCACATGAGCCATATTTTTTATACTTTGCCAGCTAATAAACCAAGGCGTGTACGCCTGGTTACTCACTACCGAGTGAGCATGAAATAAATGCAGCAATGATCTCGCTATATGCGACTAAAACGCAATTAATAAAAACGCAAAAACAAAAACCGAGCGACCTGTCATATGTAGGTTTTACGACTCGTAACGAATAAGGGAAATAATCTTGCGCGGATGTATTTCCATCAACAAACAAAAGAAAACTTTTAGTAAGCAGGACAAAAGCCGTGTCTCGTCATTACTGTGCGGTGTTTGTAAAAGCCTGTTTTACACACGAAATATATTCGGTTCGGAACATCCGACACATTGACTAAGAGGCGATTAGACAATTAGACATCGCATTTACATGCGGCGCGATTACCATAGCTATACGGAAGTACGCTGGTATCGTTTAATAAACTGTGGCGTTGTGAAGCGGGTACGCTCACTTATTTACACAGGCTGAGCGCAAATGCGCGGGGTAGGGGCGATCAGACTTCGCAGGATAAGAAACATATTTCGAGCCGCTGCTAAAACGAGTGTGTAATCGCTTGAACGAGACGCATAATTTGCGTGAGGCGATTAAAAGAAAACTAACGCCTTGTCGGCGGTAACAATGAAAATCTGGCGCGAACGAACAAAACAAACGTCGTTTGACGTGTAAATGCGCCTAATATACCAGATGGGTTGGCGAAGCATGGACATCATTGACTCAAGCTCATGATAGCATAATCGTAAAAGCGTTACTGACCTTGTTTAAGATGGAGTGCATATGTAGCAGTTGTTGAAGGCGCGTTTGCTCTTCGTGTTTGTAAGAAATCTGTAGAGTAAAACACCGATATTATGCATTCTTGCAATAGCCTAGTAACATCCAACCAAACCAGGGACACTAGTATTTGCAATCGTTGCAGACTAATAATTACATATAGTTTAAAAAATAATAATAAAACTTACAAAAAAAATCTAGAGGCTACAAAAATAATAATAATACAACCCTTTCAAATTTCGTAAAGGGAACGTCGTCTTGCGTATTCTCTTCTTTCGTCGGCGGAGACGATGCTTATCAACTTGATTTGAATTAAGTGCGTTGTCTTGTTAGTCACCAACTTCGTCCAGCGAAAAGGGGCGTTTCTTACTTGATGCTTGAAGTTGCTTGGTTTTGAAATTGCTTCTTAGATAAATTGCGTTGGGTCACTCGTCGTTGCCAATGTACTTGAAACTTCTAGTTGAAGTTGACGTCGGAAATTGTTCGTTTCGGGAAGGTGCGTGTCCATTATCACGTCGGGGTCACCAATGTGGGCTCGCGCTTTTTAAAATGATTGCTTAAGGTTGGCTGAGCTTGATTCAGCCGGCTGCCTTACGGTCTCTTGCGAGCTGCGCAGCGGAAAATCTACTTTCCACAGAACACCCACCAAATATTATGGTAGTCACGATTTGTAAATTCTAGATCTCAAACTCGCAGTCTATAACTCTTGATACAGTTTAGTTGTATTCTGCGTCTCATTCAATATACGGTTTATTCACGACTCAAGTTACTTAGTACGTCATTTAGCATGACGCCAGTTGTATAGTCTAAGGTACGTTATACAGCATGACGCAAGTTATCTCAAGTACGTTGTAGTAGTTTAATAGTAGGTTATTATAAATTTCCAGAATATATAGGTAATTTACAAGGTGCGAAAAGTTTACGTGCCAGACGTTTCACATCTGTACGTTTGACTAACTGTGGGAATTGGGTGAAAAAAATATGTTAATGATTTAAACGGCAAAAATACAAAAGGCCCGTACAAGGTGATAATTACGTACAAAGTAATAAAACGTGAGAGTCGGTAAACTTGAAACGCAAAAAAACGACGTTAAAACACAAAATATTTTAGACATAAATTAAAACAAATATATACTATACGAAATGCTACAGAGTAAAACTTCCTCTTCCACCACCCCTACGAGCCACGCAGATGCAGAAAACAGCAGCCTTAGACTTGATGTTCTACCCGCTAGCCGGTCAGAAAGTCTTGTCCAGGCTGATATCCGCTACATCGAGAGAGCTATGGCAGACTCCATGTTGGACCACACACTTCCTCTTATAAAGGCCAAAGGGCTTGTGCTGCTGAAGACAGGTACCGTAAAGGTAACCTGTATGGATGCAGTATCACTGGCGGGCTTCAGGAGGTTTATCCGTGGTTTACCACCAATGCCAGGTAAGAACATTGGCTACACAGCAAAGAAGATCGTCTTAACAAACGGGTCTACACTGTCTGGGTCTCTGACCCGAAGGTTCGAACAAACCCGGAACAGGTTTTTTCGTCTTCTCGGGTTCCAGAGCTCCGAACTTCCAATTGAAAAGTTTCACGTCCGTGGGTACGTCGGCGAAGTGACGGAAGAAGGCACACACCTACGTGTAGGTGTGGAGATGTCTGCAATTGAAGATCTGCGCAAGATGGACTTCAGCCCTCACTATATGGCGGGTCTTCTCACTTTTGTGGGAAACCGGTCCGTGGAGGCCACTCCCCACTCGAGAGTCTCTTAATCACTAGTGTGTGATGGAGGCTCTGAAAAAGACTAGCAAGGACCTTGTTCTTTGCCAGATCAACTTGCACCATTGTATAGCAGCCACCCAACAAATTAATGGGTCGGTTCCAAACAATGGGGCAAACACCACTTGGCCCTCATACAGGAACCATACTGTAAGCGAGGAAAAGTGGCCTTTGTTCCTCAGAATGCTTGCTGCTTTTCTGATCCTAATTCAAGCAAGCCACGTGTTTGCATCCTGTCTGCAAAGAATCTGGTGGCGTGGCCTCTACTCCAATTCATGGATAGAGACACCTGCACAATAGCAATTGCAGACAACACTAACAGCAAAAACCCTGTTGTTTTCTGTTCTGTTTACATGGCTGGTGATGACCCCACGGAACCACCACCGCACAAGATGCGAGAACTTGTCACCCATTGTGAACAATCAAACCTTCCTCTGCTCATCGGGACAGATGCAAACGCTCACCATTACTACTGGGGAAGCAATGACTGCAATAGTCGGGGGCATGCCCTTATGTTGTATTTAATAAGCACAAGGCTGTCAGTATGCAATATCTCACTCTGTGCTCTGCCAATCTGCTTTCAAAGGTGTCAGACTGGAAGGTCAGCAAAGAAGCCTCTTTGTCCAACCACCAATTTATAACTTTCAGGGTGAACAACCTTTGTAAGACCACTCCATCGCATCACAGGAATGTTCGCAAAACTGACTGGATGCTCTACTTGCAAGAACTTACTCTCCTGTGTGAGGCAATTCCAGCTGCACCTCCTAAAACTGCTAAGGAGGTCGACATGCTGGCGAAAGCTGTCGAAACAGCCATTACCTTATCATATGAGAAATCGTGTCGCCTGATCAAAAGAACATCAAATGACACTCCTTCCTGGTGGTGCGCAGACCTCACACTTCTGCGTCGCTGTGCAAGACGCTCCCACCGGAAAGCAAAATGCCATTTCGCTTACAAAAATGCCATTCGCTTCAGAAAACGGGCGTCTTGGCGCAAACTGTGTGAAGAGGTGAACACCTTGCCAGCAATGGCACGGCTTCATCGAATCCTCAAGAAGCATCGCTCTCTTTAGATTGGATCTCTACGGAAATCAAAAAGTCAACAACATTATCACAGCTGAAAAAATTAAGGCTGCTTATACATCATTTAAGCCTTTTAAAAGCCCAGGGCCTGATGGAATCTATCCAATACTTATTCAAAAATTATTGGAAATCCTGTGCCCCCTTTTTATCCAGATCTTTAAAGCATTTCTCCTGTTGGGTTTTATCCCACAAAGATGGCTGGTCGCGAGAGTGGTTTCCCACCCAAACCAGGGAAGGAAGACTACTCATTGGCAAAAGCCTATCGACCCCTGAGTCTCATGTCATTCGTGATGAAGGGCTTTGAGAGACTCATACTTTGGTATCTGCAGGAGGGACCTATTGGATAATCCCCCCTACACTCCAACCAATATGCATATAGAGCGGAATTTCTACCGAAGATGCCCTCCACAATATGATCATCAAACTGGAGAATGGAAGACCTGTAGCATTTCGTATAGTATATATTTGTTTTAATTTATGTCTAAAATATTTTGTGTTTTAACCTCGTTTTTTTTGCGTTTTAAGTTTACCGACTCTCACGTTTTATTACTTTATACGTAATTATCACCTTGTACGGACGGGCCTTTTGTATTTTTGCCGTTTAAATCATTAACATAGTTTTTTCACCCAATTCCCACAGTTAGTCAAACGTGCAGATGTGAAACGTCTCGCACGTAAACTTTTCGCACCTTGTAAATTCCCTATATATTCTGGAAATTTAAATAACCTAATGATAACCTACAATAATGTACTTGAGATAACCTGCGTCGTGCTGTATAACGAACCTTAGACTATACAACTGGCGTCATGCTGAATGACGTACTAAGTAACTCGCTTCGAGAATAAACCTTATACTGAGATCTAAGCCCTTACAAATGAGATCTAAGCCCTTACAAATCGTGGCTTTACAACTTTAATAATTAGTGGGCGTTTTGAGGATAGAGCAAGATGTCAAGTTAAAGTAACCAGAATAAAGATCTCATCGAAAAGCGACGAGCACAAACAACAAAAAAAGCGCGAGCCCACATTGTTGAGCCCGACGTGATAATGGACACGCACCTTCCCGAAACGAACAATTTCCGACGTCAACTTCAACTAGAAGTTTCAAGTACATTGGCAACGACGAGTGGCCCAACGCAATTTATCTAAGAAGCAAATTCAAAACCAAGCTACTTCAAGCATCAAGTAAGAAACGCCCCTTTTCGCTGGACGAAGTTGGTGACTAACAAGACAACGCACTCTATTGAAATCAAGTTGATAAGCATCGTCTCCGCCGACGAAAGAAGAGAATCTGCAAGACGACGTTCCCTTTACGAAATATGAAAGGGTTGTATTATTATTTTTGTAGCTTCTAGATTATTTTTTGTAAGTTTTATTCTTATTTTTTATACTATATGTAATTATTAGTCTGCAACGATTGCAAATACTAGTGTTCCCGGTTTGGTTGAATGGTACTACGCTATTGCAAAAATGCATAATATCGGTGTTTTACTCTACAGACTTCTTACAAACACGAAGAGCAAACGCGCATTCAACAATTGCTACATGCACTCCATCTTAAACAAGGTCAGTAACGCTTTTACGATTATGCTATCATGAGCTTGAGTCAATGATGCCATGGTGCGCCAACCCATCCGGTATATTAGGCGCATTTACACGTCGAACGACGTTTGTTTTGTTCGTTCGCGCCAGTTTTTCAATGTTACCGCCGACAAGGCGTTAGTTTCTTTTAATCGCCTCACGCAAATTATGCGTCTAGTTTAGGCGATTACCCGCTCGTTTTTAGCAGCGGCTCGAGTTTTGTTTCTAATCCTGCGAGTCAGATCGCCCCGCGCGTTTACGCTCAGCCTGTGTAAATAAGTAAGCGTACCCGCTTTACAGCGCTACAGTTTATTAAACGATACCAGCGTACTTCCGTATACCTATGGTAATCGCGCCGCATGTAAATGCGATGTCTAATTGTCTAATCGCCTCTCAGTCAATGTGTCGGATGTTCCGAACCGAATATATTTCGTGTGTAAAACAGGCTTTTACAAACACCGCACAGTAATGACGAGACACGGCTTATGTCCTGCTTACTAAAAGTTTTCTTTTGTTTGTTGATGGAAATACATCCGCGCAAGATTATTTCCCTTATTCGTTACGAGTCGTAAAACCTACATATGACAGGTCGCTCGGTTTTTGTTTTTGCGTTTTTATTAATTGCGCTTTTGTCGCATATAGCGAGATCATCGCTGCATTTATTTCATGCTCACTCGGTAGTGAGTAACCAGGCGTACACGCCTTGGTTTATTAGCTGGCAAAGTATAAAAAATATGGCTCATGTGATGCAAATTGTGGCGTTGCTATACCTTGAATATGAGATGTCACTTTTACTACATATTCCACCTAACATTTATCACGCATTAACATACATGACACCAGATTTTTATGCACGATTGCACAATTCTAGCTTTGTACTTAATTCTCCCAACCAGGTTATTCTAGTTTTTGCAGGATAAACGTGTGAAATGCTCGAAACTTCGTGAGATCGTTCACCACATGACTTCGATTGTTATTTCGACTGAACATCCGAAATGCTCAACGAGACCGTGATTTTATTTTCTCAAACTTAACAAAATGTGGAAAAAATGAGATGTTGTAGCATTTCGTATAGTATATATTTGTTTTAATTTATGTCTAAAATATTTTGTGTTTTAACCTCGTTTTTTTTGCGTTTTAAGTTTACCGACTCTCACGTTTTATTACTTTATACGTAATTATCACCTTGTACGGACGGGCCTTTTGTATTTTTGCCGTTTAAATCATTAACATAGTTTTTTCACCCAATTCCCACAGTTAGTCAAACGTGCAGATGTGAAACGTCTCGCACGTAAACTTTTCGCACCTTGTAAATTCCCTATATATTCTGGAAATTTAAATAACCTAATGATAACCTACAATAATGTACTTGAGATAACCTGCGTCGTGCTGTATAACGAACCTTAGACTATACAACTGGCGTCATGCTGAATGACGTACTAAGTAACTCGCTTCGAGAATAAACCTTATATTGAGATCTAAGCCCTTACAAATGAGATCTAAGCCCTTACAAATCGTGGCTTTACAACTTTAATAATTAGTGGGCGTTTTGAGGATAGAGCAAGATGTCAAGTTAAAGTAACCAGAATAAAGATCTCTGTCGAAAAGCGACGAGCAGAAGCAATTAGCCTTTAAAAAGCGCGAGCCCACAGACCTTCCATAACCAATATGCACTTGAAGTATTTCTGGATATTGAAGGAGCCTTCTCTAATGCCACTTTTGAGTCCATGATAGTTCCTTTGCGAAAGTTTCATGTTAATGAAACAGTTATCCGGTTGATAAGTAATATGCTTAAACACCGACCAGCCACAGCAGAACTGCATGGCTGTACCGAGAAGAAATAGGTCAAAAAAGGTTGTCCACGGGGGGAAATCCTATCCCCCTTGTTATGGAACCTCCCGGTGGACACTCTACTACGCCAATTCACTAGCCAAGAGGCTGCACTTGTGCAAGCATACGCTGATGACTTGAGCGTCATTATATCTGGCCCAGACCCATCAACGATTGGGACGATTGCCCAATCAACCCTTAATCGTCTGGAGAAATGGGCAATAAACAACAACCTTGATGGACTAGATGAATCGACTGGTGCTGGAGTACTTATTCAATCCACCAAGTTTAATTACAAATTCAGCTTTCCACTTGAAAGCTTCCCCTCAGTTTTTCAGACAGAGATTCTTGCAATAAACCATGCTTCAAGGATTTTGCAGTCTTGGAACACTGCAAAAATGTCCATCACCATTCACAGTGATAGTCAGGCTGCTCTGAAGGGAGAGAGGGAAGGAGGGAAACTGTACATTAAAATAAAGATTATGATATTAGAGTTATTTTTAAACATAGGGTTGGAGTTAGGGTTAGTTATGGGTTTGAGACTAGTGTTTAGGGTTGAGATATTAGTTTCTGGGATAGAGATAAAGCAGACCTACCGCTTGACCTAGCGGACCTGTACAAAATAGAGGGACCCATGTCCTGTGATATACCGCAATGTGTAAGTCGCAGATGATCAAGATATGTTTGTTGGTGCATTCGCATACTTTTATGTGTATTATAATATGTATGGTGCCTGTTCGACGACGGAAAAGATAACATCGTCAAACGTCACATATGACGTGTATTTTACCGTATAATCCGGTTTTTACTGTTTTTGTGACGTGTTTATACTACTATATAGAGTTTTCTCATCGTAATTGTTTAGGGCGTTACAAATGCCCTTAAGGAAGTTTTTGGCGCCACGCAAGTGTGCCCTATATAACTGCTAAGAAATAACGAAAT
>CH001549.1:0-10424 GCA_000149265.1 Ciona savignyi | reverse complement strand
ACCACCGGCATAAATAAGTGGTCGTCTCACCTCGAACTTATCGACGGCCGCCCCAACCAACCCGGCCCGAGTGGAAGCCGGGAGATGCACGTGGTGCCCCAACCTGGTCCCCGATCGTGACACCGTGTCGTCGTCATGATGGGTGACAACCCCGTCTGTCGTTGGGAGGTTTACAACCCTGAAAACAGCAACAAAGTTAGTGGAAATAGAGATTTAGGTTCATGTTAGTAATTTTAGTAAATCTTGGGAATTTGAACAATTTTTAGCTTCAAGGATTTCAAAAGTTGCAATCGCTGCAGTGAACCGATTGTGAAATTTGAGCGAATGCTTTTATTTCCTTTTAGAGTATTTTCTCCTGCAGTGTTAAACCAAAACAGAATTTTTAGTCATTTTTTTGGGGCAATTTGGTAATTTTCAGATATTTTTAATTGAATGAATATGGCAAAGCCTTGTAATTATGCAGTAAAGATGAACCAAATCGTCCAAATTACTTTGCTTTCAAGGTTGATATTTCATTGAAATCCTCCACTGTCCAAATAGTGACGCTGGATTCTGTGATCGTTGAAATCTCGTGCTTGTTCATGGGGTTGAATAGCACTGATGTCACAGGGGATTCCCCTGGAAGCTGAAATGATTGACAGGTGAAAGCTATTATCGAGGTTGAATGTTTTGATTTTGTATTCGTTATTATAAAACCAATTTTCAATCATTTAATCATCTTTATCATTTAAACTATAAATATATCATTCAAAACTACACCATAGTCTTGATATCTTCATGAATTTAAGTGTTGAATCGATTTAAATATAAACTTATTTGGATCAAAGTAAAACACATCACCAAAATCTTTTGGGAAAATCTTGAAAAAAGCATCCTCGTGGATGAAGAGACGGATCTGACCTTTTCTTTGCATTTGAGATTCCCCGTCTCCCAATCCCAGATGAAGATCGAGAAGTCGGGAAGAGTGGAGCAAGCGACGAGGAGGCTCCCGTGGAGCGAGAAGTGGAGTTGGGAGTAACCCAACATCGCTCCGTCTGCGAGGATCAATATTTTGTATCGGAGCACAAGGTTATGCTCTCTGAGGGTGGGACAACGGTGATTGTTGTGAAAATGTGGGAATGTTGAATAATTTCACCATGGCTGTCTATGTGTGTCTGGGATTATTTAATGATGTGTTGTATGTTTAACATGTTGTAGAACAAGATTAGTGGAGTAAGATATATTTCTGTGGATGTGTTGTTGTAAAAATATGTGTGTCCGAATTATATGTGTTGTATTTTGTATTTTCCTGTTCCTGTTCCTGTGCCATGACTTGCTTTATATCATTATTTAATACTGGGAGAAAAGAATTAAACTAAACCATGTTATAAATGATTTATATAAATGATCAGGTTCTACTGGATTGAAGCAAAGACACAAATGTCATGCGAAACTGAGATGACGGTAATTATAAAGTGACGCATGTGTGAGTGTGGTACCACTGCCCCTCACCTTGTAGAATAGAGATCTGCTCACAGTGGGGGAAGTCGTACACCATGATGCTCGGATTCAAGCCTTCCTCTGCGACAGCGAACATCCGATGATGAGATGACGACGCAACTTGGCTTACCCCGTTTCCATCCGGTTGGAACACGCTCTCGCTCCCGTTGGAAACTTGGAGGAATTTAACGCTGTTTCCACACGAGAAGCAAATCATGTCCTGGTCCACGTGGGACAAGTGGTCACCTTTGAACCCCTTCGCCCATCTGTTGGGACATAATGTCCATTGTTACATGATAGAACATGTTTAAACCAAGGATGGTGAAATGTAATAATCATAATGTAGATTTCTACCACAAAATTAAATAATCATGAAACATTATCCCACGGCAACTACGGATAAATCTTTCCACATGGTTTGCCCCTCCTGACTGAATTGCCACATCCACCAATTCAATAATAAAACACAGAAATAAAAAAAACAAAATAACGAGTAAATAGTGCTTTGTAAAGCCACCATTATTCACCAATAAGTGAAGTATCAGACTTTACGTACCGGTATGGGGTAATTAAACAAGAAAACTATTTGGTGGCATATTCACATTTTACATACACAAATACTGCACAGTTTGGTCATTTTTTGATTGTCTTGGAGCAAAATCGATTGGTCTTTGCCATTGGGTTCGCATGATTTTGCATTAAAATCAGATTTCTCACACCTGAATATTAGCGTGGGTTGGTGATTTGTATTTGTATTTCCGTATATATCTATTTGCGGCATTCAGTAATGCGCCTGTTTAGATAACCTGTCGCTACATATCAAGGCAAAGCTACTTACTTCACGTCCAGAGTTCCATACGATAACATCTTTGACGTTTTATTATTTAATTTCAACTTCACTTAAAGACAAGCCATAAACATTATTTAAGCAACTCTGGATAAATATAAAACAATAAACACGTTGAAAGTGTGGGTTGAATTCAACTTTTTTCCAAAATCAGAATTTTGCGGCGTTTCTGTTGCATGGAAACCGATAAAACTAAACATAGAAATCAAATAGTACTTTTTTGCAAGGGGACAAAGTGTTATTTAAAAAAAGTCTGTACGATCGTGTGATAGAATGGTTAACCAAATTAATTAAAAAATGATTGTTTAAAAACAGTCTTAGCGAAGAGCTTATAATGGGTGGTTAAATTCAAACGATTGTTTAATTTAGTCGAACACATTAATCCTCTGGGTTCGGCAATGTCCCGTAAGTACTTTGCCAACCGACTAGTTAGCGACCAATTTTGAACCTTTAACCTTTCGGCTGAAAGGCGACGAACTAAACCACCAAATGAAGTGATCGGACAGTTAATATGTTCCATCGCCCAAGAGGGCAGTGTGGACATAACTAATAATAGAAGAAAGGCTCCTGGATTGATTTATCGTCCACCAACCCGTGTTCCTCCACCATTATACTAAGTAATCCATGTTTTAAAGAGCTGCCTGCCATTAAAGAATAATGAGTTCTACCAAATTAAAGGAGCACGTGAATCATACGCAACACACTGCAATAGATCCGATAACCCGACGGTGGGCACGAGGTGATCTGAGTTGTTGTTAAAACATTGATAATGGTAAAACAAGTTTAATGGTTGATAGATTAATACACCAGTATCTAACTCTGCCAATTAAGTAACAAATAACATTGATCTTTAAATACTTACTTTGCAAGCATTTTGTTCTAAGTTTTTCTTGCTCTGTAAGAACTGATGATGGGGGACTAAGAAATTTCTCTACCGCCCACATGCGGTACGGAAAATGCAACACATATTTCGCACTTATTTCTAAATGACCACGTAGAATAGAAAAGGACATCCTTGTTTTATCCCCGTGAACGACAAAACACATGGGTTGCTACTACGCAGGTAACAATCAGATCACCTTGCGCCTGCCAATAGCTTACCAGAGCTAATAAAACGTTTTGTGTATGAACACGGTTGTGACTTTTCTTCGGTTTTAGTTGATACCAACATTCCACTGGGTGTAAAGAAGAGACCGCCTAGCAAGCGTCCAGTATTAAACTAGCAACCACTCGGCTCAATGACTATGTGCGCTAAACCATAAACTTATTCGGTCGAACTAATACTCATTGTTTTATCCTTGTGGATAGGAAAACTCGGGGGGAGTTATCATACTGGCAATCTTTAGATTACCTTACGTCCATCATTAGCTTTTAAGAAGGGAAGTGTTTAATGAGTTTTCCTTTAAACTGGAGACACGGGTTTAAATGTTCTATTTGTTAGTAGAAAATTACTGGATGGTTTTAGTAGAGCTATTATATTGCTGAAGAGGAAGTTTTGAAGCTTATCAAAAGGGAAGTGTTTAATGAGTTCTCCTTCGAACTGGACACACGGGTTCAAATGTTCCATTTGTTTGTAGAAATCACTGGGTAATTTTCGCTAAGCTGTATATTAACTAAAGAGGAAGTTTTAAAACTAAGCAAGCGAGAAGTAAATAATAAGTTATTGTCGTATATTCAGCGGAAGATCTCCAACAACTTCCCCCCGTTGGAAAGGAAGCGCGAGTGTATAAATTGAGTAACACTTGGCCTAACTCTACAGTCTGATATCAATTCAAAGATGGATCGCAAACTACTTGTCGTTTTTCTTGTTGTGCTCATCTGCTTTGCTAGTGAAGGGGGAGAGTTTTGTATCCACCCTTGATTTGGGGCCGACGCCGTGGCGGGAGACGCCGACGCACTTGGAACGCAGAAGAGTAAGTGACGAAAGATGTTCAAAATAATTCCAACTTTACATTTTTTTAAATTTAGACAAACGGAAGAAAGTAATGATATGCCATCCGAAGAAGATATGGCTCATCTCGTAGCAATGATGGCAAGCGACGGTGAAAGCGAACCCGCCAAGCAGCAATAATTGCATAAACATTGTAAAAGTAAAAATTGCTTTCGCATTTATTTACTCAATACAAGTTAAATACTGCAACACACAGTTTTATGATATTTATAATATTGTACGCTGAGTTACGTATGCAGCAACAAGTTTGTTTTAATGAAAATAAAGGCCCTTAACCCACCTTATGCACTTGGCCATGCCATATCGCCCCGGCTGGCTATGTACAAAAAAAACTCACGATCTAAACAGACTACATTTATTCAAGTTTTTCCAGGTGATTTGAAAATAAAGGGGCGTTATCGTGTTTGGCAAACATTAGATTGTTATTTATAGTTTGTAAAATAAAATTTAAGACATTGCTTTAGATTTAGGTAAACCGTTTAACCACTGAGTTGAGATATGCCCATTAAGTGGCTAGACTGAAACATTAAAGTCAAGCGAGTGGCAAGTTTTGCTTTAAAAACATTTTTGGTTGTCAGTAAACCGCTGACGCTCTAACCGATTAAGCTATTAGGCTTATAAACAAAATCCTTATATGGTTTCAAATATAAAATTTTTGCTTTTGTTGAGGTATAATGGCGCAGAAAAAAAATGTAATGAATTTATAAAACTGATTAAATAAAACGTACTTGAAGAATTGTCCTTCTGAGTGAAGACACGAGCGCAAATGTTTCTTTAGTTTTTAGAAAATCACTGGATTGTTCTTGTGGAGCTATAATATTGCTGAAAAGGAAGTTTTAAAGCTTATCAAACGGGAAGTGTTTAATAAGTTCTCTTTTGAGCTGAAGACACGGGCTCAAATGTTCCATTTGTTTGTAGAAAATCACTGGATGGTTTTAGTGGAGCTATAATATTGCTGAAGAGGAAGTTTTGAAGCTTATCAAAGGGGAAGTGTTTAATGAGTTCTCTTTTGAGCTGAAGACACGGGCTCAAATGTTCTATTTGTTAGTAGAAAATTACTGGATGGTTTTAGTGGAGCTATAATATTTCTAAAGAGGAAGTTTTGAAGCTTATCAAAAGGGAAGTGTTTAATGAGTTCTCATTTGAACTGGAGACACGGGTTCAAATGTTTCATTTGTATGTAGAAAATCACTGGGTAATTTTCGCTAAGCTGTATATTGACTAAAGAGGAAGTTTTGAAACTAAGCAAGAGATGAGTGCTTATAATGGGTTATTGGCGTATATTCAGCGAAGGATATCCAAGAACTTCCCACCGCTGGAAAGAAAGCGCGAGTGTATATATTGAGTAACACTTGCCCTAACTCTACAGTCTGATATCAATTCAAAGATGGATCGCAAACTACTTGTCGTTTTTCTTGTTGTGCTCATCTGCTTTGCTAATGAAGGGGAGAGTTGGTGGAGCCGACGCCGACGCTATCACTACCGGCGTCGTCAACGCTATTCCTACCGGCGACACCGTTGGAACGCAGAAGAGTAAGTGACGAAACAGGTTAAAATAATTCCACCTTTTTTTTAATTTAGACAAACGGAAGAAAGTAATGATATGCCATCCGAAGAAGATATGGCTCAGCTCGGAGAAATGATGGCAAGCGACGGTGAAATCGAACCCGCCAAGCAGCAATAATTGCATAAACATTGTAAGAAGCGAAGATTTGCTTTCGCATTTATTTGATCAATATAAGTTAAATACTGCAACACACAGTTTCATGATATTTATAATATTGTACGCTGAGTTAAGTATGCAGCAACAAGTTTTTTTTTTGAAAATAAAGGCCCTTAACCACCTTATGCACTTGGCCATGCCATATCGCCCGGCTGGCTATGTACAAGAAAAACTCACGATCTAAACAGACTACATTTATTCAAGTTTTTCCAGGTGATTTGAAAATGAAGGGGCGTTAACGTGTTGGGCAAACATTAGATTGTTATTTATAGTGTGTAAAATAAAATTTAAGACATTGCTTTAGTTTTAGGTAAACCGTTTAACTACTGAGTTGAGATATGCCCATTAAGTGGCTAGCCTGAAACAATAAAGTCAAGCGATGGGCAAGTTTTGCTTTAAAAACATTTTGGTTGTCAGTAAACCGCTGACGCTCTAACCGATTTAGCTATTAGGTAATAAACATAATCCCTTATATGGTTTCAAATATAAAATTCTTGCTTTTGTTGAGGTATAATGGCGCAGAAAAAAATGTAATTAATTTATAAAACTGATTAAATAAAACGTACTTGAAGAATTGTCCTTCTCAGTGAAGACACTAGCGCAAATGTTTCTTTAGTTTTTAGAAAATCACTGGATTGTTCTTGTGGAGCAATATAATTGCTGAAAAGGAAGTTTTAAAGCTTCTCAAAAGGGGAAGTGTTTAATAAGTTCTCTTTTGAGCTGAAGACACGGGCTCAAATGTTTCATTTGTTTGTAGAAATTTACTGGATGGTTTTAGTGGAGCTATAATATTGCTAAAAAGGGAAGTGTTTAATAAGTTCTCTTTTGAGCTGAAGACACGGGCTCAAATGTTCCATTTGTTTGTAGAAAATCACTGGATGGTTTTAGTGGAGCTACAATATTGCTAAAGAGGAAGTTTTGTAGCTTATCAAAGGGGAAGTGTTTAATGAGTTTTCTT
The DNA here is from genome assembly GCA_000149265.1 of Ciona savignyi. Lineage (NCBI taxonomy): Eukaryota > Metazoa > Chordata > Ascidiacea > Phlebobranchia > Cionidae > Ciona > Ciona savignyi. The sequence goes on along the minus strand of CH001549.1, from coordinate 3,466 downwards.
TCGAACTGGAGACACGGGTTTAAATGTTCCATTTGTTTGTAGAAATTCACTGGATGGTTTTAGTGAAGCTATAATATTGCTGAAGAGGAAGTTTTGAAGCTTATCAAAGGGGAAGTGTTTAATGAGTTCTCCTTCGAACTGGAGACACGGGCTCAAATGTTCCATTTGTTTGTAGAAAATGACTGGAGCTATAATATTGCTGAAGAGGAAGTTTTGAAGCTTATTAAAGGGGAAGTGTTTAATGAGTTTTCTTTCGAACTGGAGACACGGGCTCAAATGTTCCATTTGTTTGTAGAAAATGACTGGGTAGTTTTCGCTAAGCTGTATATTAACTAAAGAGGAAGTTTTGAAACTAAGCAAGCGAGAAGTAAATAATAAGTTATTGGCGTATATTCAGCGGAAGATATCTAAGAACTTCCCACCGTTGGAAAGGAAGCGCGAGTGTATATATTGAGTAACACTTGCCCTAACTCTACAGTCTGATATCAATTCAAAGATGGATCGCAAACTACTTGTCGTTTTTCTTGTTGTGCTCATCTGCTTTGCTAGTGAAGGGGAGAGTTTTTTAACCACCTTGCTCTTTGGCCGACGCCGTGGCGGGAGGCGCCGACGCACTTGGAACGCAGAAGAGTAAGTGACGAAAGATGTTCAAAAAATTCCAACTTTTCATTTTTTTAAATTTAGACAAACGGAAGAAAGTAATGATATGCCATCCGAAGAAGATATGGCTCATCTCGTAGCATTGATGGCAAGCGACGGTGAAAGCGAACCCGCCAAGCAGCAATAATTGCATAAACATTGTTAAAGTAAAAAATTGCTTTCGCATTTATTTGCTCAATACAAGTTAAATACTGCAACACACCAGTTTCATGATATTTATAATATTGTACGCTGAGTTAAGTATGTAGCAACAAGTTTGTTTTAATGAAAATAAAGGCCCTTAACCACCCTTATACACTTGGCCATGCCATATCGCCCGGCTGGCTATGTACAAAAAAACTCACGATCTAAACAGACTACATTTATTCAAGTTTTTCCAGGTGATTTAAAAATGAAGGGCGTTATCGTGTTTGGCGAACATTAGATTGTTATTTATTGTGTGTAAAATAAAATTTAAGACATTGCTTTAGTTTTAGGTAAACCGTTTAACCACTGAGTTGAGATATGCCCATTAAGTGGCTAGCCTGAAACAATAAAGTCAAGCGAGTGGCAAGTTTTGCTTTAAACACATTTTGGTTGTCAGTAAACCGCTGACGCTCTAACCGATTTAGCTATTAGGCTTATAAACATAATCCTTATATGGTTTTAAATATAAAATGTTTGCTTTTGTTGTGGTATAATGGCGCATAAAAAAATGTAATTAATTTATAAAACTGATTAAATAAAACGTACTTGAAGAATTGTCCTTCTCAGTGAAGACACTAGCGCAAATGTTTCTTTAGTTTTTAGAAAATCACTGGATTGTTCTTGTGGAGCGAATATAATTGCTGAAAAGGAAGTTTTAAAGCTTCTCAAAAGGGAAGTGTTTATTGAGTTCTCCTTCGAACTGGAGACACGGGCTCAAATGTTCCATTTGTTTGTAGAAAATCACTGGATGGTTTTAGTGGAGCTATAATATTGCTAAAGAGGAAGTTTTGAAGCTTATCAAAGGGGAAGTGTTTATTGAGATTTCTTTCGAACTGGAGACACGGGCTCAAATGTTTCATTTGTTTGTAGAAATTCACTGGATGGTTTTAGTGGAGCTATAATATTGCCGAAGAGGAAGTTTTGAAGCTTATCAAAGGGGAAGTGTTTAATGAGTTCTCCCTCGAACTGGAGACACGGGCTCAAATGTTTCATTTGTTTGTAGAAATTCACTGGATTGTTTTAGTGGAGCTATAATATTGCCGAAGAGGAAGTTTTGAAGCTTATCAAAGGGGAAGTGTTTAATGAGTTCTCCTTCGAACTGGAGACACGGGCTCAAATGTTTCATTTGTTTGTAGAAATTCACTGGATGGTTTTAGTGGAGCTATAATATTGCCGAAGAGGAAGTTTGAAGCTTATCAAACGGGAAGTGCTTAATAAGTTGTCTTTCGAATTGTAGACAAGGGATCAAATGTTTGATTTGTTTGTAGAAAATGACTGAATGGTATTTGTTGAGATATATTAATGCTGAAGAGGAAGTTTTGATGTGTATCAAAAAGTAGCCTATGTTATTAATAATCCCTCCTTCTAACTTGAAATACTATCCCAAATGTTAGATTTGTTTGTATACAACCACTAAATGGTTTTGTTGGAGCTGTATTATAACTGAAGAGGAAGTTTTGAAACTAAGCAAGCGAGAAGTGCTTAATGAGTTATTGGCGTATATTCAGCGCAAGATAGGGTATCCAAGAACTTCCCCCCGTTGGAAAGGAAGCGCGAGTGTATATATTGAGTAACACTTGCCCTAACTCTACAGTCTGATATCAATTCAAAGATGGATCGCAAATTACTCGTGGTTTTTCTTGTTGTGCTCATCTGCTTTGCTGGTGAAGGGGAGAGTTGGTGGAGTCGACGCCGTTATTACTCCCGGCGCCGACGCTATTATTACCGGCGGCGCCGATGCTATTACTACCGGCGACGCCGTTATGACGCAGAAGAGTAAGTGACGAAACAGGTTGAAAATAATTTCAATTTTCCAATTGTATTTATTTTGGACAAACTGAACCGAGTAATGATATGCCATCCGAAGAAGATATGGCTCAGCTCGGAGAATTGATGGCAAAAAAAATTGCTTTCGCATTTATTTGCTCAATACAAGTTAAATACTGCAAAACACAGTTTTATGATATTTATAATATTGTACTCTAAGTTGTTTATGCAGCAACAAGTTTTTTTTATTGAAAATAAAGGCCCTTAACCACCTCATGCACTTGGCTAAGTACAAGAAAAACTCACGATCTAAACAGACTACATTTATTCAAGTTTTTCCAGGTGATTTGAAATTGAAGGGGCGTTAACGTGTTGGGCAAACATTAGATTGTTATTTATAGTGTGTAAAATAAAATTTAAGACATTGCTTTAGTTTTAGGTAAACCGTTTAACTACTGAGTTGAGATATGCCCATTAAGTGGCTAGCCTGAAACAATTAAGTCAAGCGATGGCCAAGTTTTGCTTTAAAAACATTTTGGTTGTCAGTAAACCGCTGACGCTCTAACCGATTTAGCTATTAGGCTTATAAACATAATCCTTATATGGTTTCAAATATAAAATTGTTGCTTTTGTTGAGGTATAATGGCGCGGAAAAAAATGTAATTAATTTATAAAACTGATTAAATAAAACGTACTTGAAGAATTGTCCTTCTCAGTGAAGACACTAGCGCAAATGTTTCTTTAGTTTTTAAAAAATCACTGGATTGTTCTTGTGGAGCAATATAATTGCTGAAAAGGAAGTTTTAAAGCTTCTCAAAAGGGGAAGTGTTTAATAAGTTCTCTTTTGAGCTGA
>CH001550.1:3627-18849 GCA_000149265.1 Ciona savignyi | reverse complement strand
TGAAAAAGCGTTCAAACATGCAAGTGTTTTGAATAGACATCAAATACTTCATACTGGAGAAAAACCATACGCATGCGCTGTGTGTGAAAAATCGTTTACACAAAATGGTCATTTGAAAAGACACAAATGCTTTACACTAAAAGCAAACCTTACCAAAACTCCGTTTAAAGAAGAAGTTTTTTTTTTTTGCAAAGACCTCAACTGACAAGGGAGTGTCAACCATGTGTTTACAACCACCATGCAGAAACGAACGGGTTCCCTGGTTACTTATCACTCTTAGTATATCTGATACAAAGTGTACAACGTTTGTTCTGCGAGCAGAAACTAATAGGTTTTTAAGTTACATACCGTATACAAGCTGGATTTTTACGTTGTCTGAATATTGTAATTAACATTGTATATAAATAAAACAAAAAATAAAGGAAAATCTGTGTAAGAACGTTTGTTTTTGCGTATTCGCAAAGAACGTAACGATTGCCCGTGTAGTATGACCCGTTTTCCAAGTCACGGTGATAAAACGTTATTATCCTATCATAGAATAAATTCATTACATTAAAAAGCTTAAATATATAAAATATTTATTTAAAAAAATTCTGAAAATTGACTTCTACAAAATTCTTCTATGTAAAGTTAAATATAACAAAGATTAATACATAAACTAACATTGGAAATAATTATTAGATTAAGACAAATTTTGCTTAATATAGTCATAGAGGAGGCCATTTTACCTCAAATTCACTTGGCCCTGTGGAATGTGTTTTTTTGCCCCATTTTACGTTCGGCTGGTATCGACCCAAAAGTCTTGCGGCTTTCAGTAAAGTAATATTGCAAACTTTGCAGTGACGTACGCATTAAAATGCACAAATGAAAGAGCCTTAACCTTGTGTTAGTCACCGCCATCTTTAAAACACAATATGACCGTACGCTATAAGTTTATGGAAGCAGTATCTACAACATTTTGGTATAATGGTATCGTTGTGTTTATACTTTTTATAATTTATAAACAGTGTATATAAATAGTTATAATAAAACAAACACCTTATAACCATTTATGTTTGCTTACCGGAACTAACATTCCGTTGCGCCACTCCTAAATAAAAGTGATTTAAACCAAGGATCCGACATGTCTATTTAATTTTAATAAATTGTCCTCTTTAAATATGTATATCCTATTTCATTTACATACAGCTACTGCGTGTGGAAAAGGAGTTTGCGGTTAATAACAACTGCTCTCACCTGTTCGCAACTACGGATGGAAACGGACATTCGTGGTTAATAATCAAAAAAATGTCCAACGATTATCCTACTAGATCATCCGGTTGATTGGCTTAGTGGGTTAGTCCATCAAGTTTGCATTGGAGAGATAGTGAGAACTAGAGAGTGTCAACCACGTGTTTAACCACCACCATTTGTAAAACACATGTTGTTTGCTATATATTCATGCTATACAGGGTCCCTAACCACATTTTGTATTTTATACACTGAGTATGTAGTTTGTTTCTGCAAGCATAAACGCAACCAAACTTCTTCTCCATGTGTAGATAAAAAAAAGAACAATCGTGTTAAATTTACGAACATTTCACCACAAATGTTTTAAATAAAAGCTTTCTTTTAAGCATTTTTCGTGGTTTCAGGGAATTACTGGGTTTATTAGATAAGTTTCTACTGGGTTTAGTACGTACGTTTCTGTTTTACCTATGTGGGTTATGTTGTATAACAATTCTTATTGTTTTATTCTGATTAGTCAATTCCTTGTCTGATTTGTCGACTCCTTGTTGAAGATGTTTGTACGATATGGCATGCCTGTCACAATCATATAATTCAGGAAAATATCTGCGTTTTGAAAGGAAATACCCTAATAAATGATTTTTTAATTGGAACAGAGTGTTTAAATGTCTAACATTTTACCAAATCTGATTCAAATTGGAGCTGCCGTTTAAGCGATATGCGCAAAAAAGCTATGTTTTTAGAAAAAATACCGTTTTGGTTATTAACGTCTCAGGGGAATTCCCCTAGATATGTTACCCAAAATTTTGGTTTCTGCATATCTAGGCCATGTTGTCTAACAAATAAAAAAGTTGGATTGAGCATACATTTTTTCTTCTTGTTGATGTCAGGGCGACATGACATGCCTGTCACAATCATGATTTGACAACAAAAGCTTATTTTTAGGGTAATTTCCTAGGTAATTTTTTATTTCTTTTAAGTGTTAAATCAGTTACTAATGCACTTACATTTTATCAAATCTGATTCAAACTGGATTTACAGTTCAAGAGCTATGCGCAAAAAAGCTCATTTTTTTAGAAAAAAATATTGTTTTGGTTTTAACGTCTCAGGAAAATTCCTCTGGATATATTACCCAAAATTTTAGTTTTTTCAAATCTAGGCCATGTTGTCTAACAAATGACAAAGTTTTATTGCAATTCCATTACTCATTCTGATAGATGTCGGTGCTACAACCCATGCCTGTCACAATCATGATTTAAAAACAAAATCTTATTTTTAGGGTATTTCCCTGGGTAATTTTTTAAATTCTTTTAAGTGATATATCAGTGTTTACTAAATCTAATTGAAATTGGAGTAGCCGTTCAAGCGCTTTGCCTAAAAAGGTATTTTTTTTTTAAAAGAAACCGTTTTGGTTTTCCACCTACAAGGGGAATTCCCCTGGGTATATGCCCCAATATTTTGGCTTATGCATATCTAGACCGTGTTGTCTAACAAATGACAAAGTTGTATTGCCATTTCATTACTCCTTCTGGTAGGTGTCGTTGACACAAGCCATGCCTGTCACAATCATGATTTGAAAACAAAATCTTATTTTAGGGTATTTCCCTGGGTAATTTTTTAAATTCTTTTAAGTGGTATATCAGTGGCTAATGCACTTACAGTTTACCAAATCTAATTGAAATTGGAGTAGCCGTTCAAGCGCTATGCCTAAAAAAGGTAATTTTTTTAAAAAATATACCGTTTTGCTTTTTACCTCCAAGGGGAATTCCCCTGAGTATATGGCCCAAAATTTCGGTTTATGCACATCTAGACCATGTTGTCTAATAAATGACAAAGTTGTATTGCCATTCCATTACTCCTATTGGTAGGTGTCGTTGCCATAAGCCATGCCTGTCACAATCATGATTTGAAAACAAAATCTTATTTTTAGGGTATTTCCATAAGTAATTTTTTTAATTCTTTTAAGTGGTATATCAGTGGCTAATGCTCTTACAGTTTACCAAATCTGTTTGAAATTGGAGTAGTCGTTCAAGCGCTATGCCTAAAAAAGGGATTTTTTAAAAAAAAGATACCGTTTTGGTTTTTCACCTCCCAGGGAATTCCCCTGGGTATATGCCCCCAAATTTTGGTCTATGCACATCTAGACCATGTTGTCTAGTAAATGACAAAGTTGTATTGCTATTCCATTACCCCATTTGATAGATGTTGTTGCCACAAGCCATGCCTGTCAAGCGTTTGACGAAAAAAAAAGAAAAAAAACGAAAAAAAACGTACAAAAACAATATGTGTCCCATTTTTTCAAATGGACCCATAATAATTAGTTTTAGATGTACTTTATAGCGTCTGAACATTCCCAACCCGTCGTTTCCCGATAAAATGAAAGATACTGCAGTAAATATTTTAGACATTTTTTGCACATTAAGTATTTCAAATATTTTGAAGAATTTGCAAATACCTTCAATTTGATGTATAGTTTATATACAATAACCGCTAAGGGATCTATATACACAAAGCGACCAAATATTTATAACTGAACTTCCACGGGCTTGTGCTGGAAGTTGCTGCGGTTTTCTTATTCAGATGACAAGGTGTTTAAAAGTGTGGTTAGATGGTCGGAGCAAAATATGACCAACGAGTTCTTATTTCGAATTACAAATCTCTCTTTTTAACACCTTCTTACCGCCGTTGTTTAGACATGCCCCCCGAAACGTTTATTTACGATAAACTAATTGGCACCGCTGCAGACTTTGACTGTATAGAGATAGATTATCGTCTTATCGCGTTTTCCATTTTTTAAACAAATTTATTTCTGGCTAACTTACTATTGTACGTATTTGTACAAGCGAAAACGAAGAAAATGACGAGATTTAAGTGCATGATCTCCAACAAAGTTTTTTTGCATCTACGAGCAACGCAGTAACATAAGAGCAGTTTAGGAGTGCACAGAAAGTCTATCACAAGTTTGGTAGAAAAGACTTCAGTGATAATTTTGTATGTGTTTTGACTACACGCTAAAAGTACACAGTTATCACAGTACCACGTCACGTCGGATCCTATTATATTTTTGGAATAACTATCATATTAGAAGTAAATAGGATAGGATATTCATCTTTATCCCCGTGAATGGGAAAACCAAGGGGATTAACACACGGGCAATTGTCAGATTACCTCGCGCCCATCGTCGGGTTACCGGAGCTACTGCAGTGTGTTGTATATGATAGACACGTTCCTTCAATTTGGTAGTACCCATTAAATTGGTGCCATCCGTCGCGTCTGGAACATTATACGAAACATTATATATGAAGTGAAGAGGAAAGTTAAATAAATTGAGGATTGCCGTATTGGTTAGAATACAACTGCAATAAGAACCTGTTCCGCTACGCTTGCCCTATTTTAATTAAATAAGAAGCACCTTAAGCATTCATTGGCGTTCATCCCATCCATACCAGTATTGATAATAATGCAACGTAATGAGCGAAACGTCATACAACGACCGGAGAAAGAAAATGCCACAGGCATAAAAACGAGATCACCGAAGTCAGTCAACCAGAAACAAGCTTACAGAAGCAGATAGTGAGTACAGTGAAAACGAAAGTCATGGGTATACGTTAAATATTTTAGGGAAATGTGTAGGATTTGTAATAATATTGTAGAACAATCACTATAAAATGCGAAAAACGAATCAAGAGTAAAACTAGTGATTATAAATGCAATAGGGTACCAGTAGTTGTTTTGTTTCTTTGCGACTCTTAAACCGGACTGTAATTCTGTTCGCCTTCGATTCAGTTGCAATGTAGTTGAGTGGTCGCTAATTGAAATAAGCAATTTATAAAAAAATCAATTTATAAAATAAGCAATTTATATTATACATTTGTTTCTAAAAAAAGCTAAAGTGACTTTGTCTGTTACGGTTTTTAGTTTTTACGTTAAGTTTATTTATGGTATTTAGAATAAAGATCTAGCATTAGGTCAGCCGCAGGTTGTAAAGTTGTCTTGATAAATAATAACCAATATAAATGTTATGCATTACTTTGACAGTACTTTTATTATCTGGCTAAGTTTCGTTCTTATAACGGGATCGTCGGTAAGCCCTTTTATTTTTATATTAAGATTAAGCCGTATATAATCCAGTATCGTTAACCATTCGGCTACTTGGCCGTTCATGCCTTACCAGTATTGACCACAATGCAAGGTATTGAGCGAAACGCCATACAAAGCCGGAAACAAGAATATGCCACATACATAGAAGCGAGATCACCGAAGTCAGTTGCAGCGGTTCGCCTTGTTTTCACTTCAATTCAAACATCCGCGATGGGATGGACGTCATCCACTTAAAACTGCATTATGGCGCCAGTTATTGGTCATTGATCGCGTGCAAAGGCTGACCTGAAAAACATTATGACGTCAATTATGGGTCGGTGTTGTTTGATCGTGTGCGGAAGGTGATCGAGGTCATTATGGCGCCAGCTATTGCCGGTCAGTGTTGTTTGATCTCTGGAAATCATTATGACGTCAGTTATTGCTCGGAGTTACGAAGGATTTTGATGGGGTTCCCGGGAGAAAGACCAGCTAATGGGTCTATTTTGGGCGAACAATCACACGAGATGTTGTCGCAAGAGTGAGAAGCAGAGAATCTATAAGTGGTTTTGGAGAGAAAAGATTACATGAATAAGACCAAAAACGGGCATCATGCAGTTTTCTCTTAGGAATTGGAGCACCAGATAAATACGCATGTTTGGACTCACACAGGGGAGAGGGAACGAGGCTGAGACCGAGGTGACTGCCACCTGGCGCGTTAAGCGCTAGGTTATTGAGACTTTGTGGCATAGTTGACAGAAGGAACAAGACAAAAGTCGCTTCTGCCGGAATAAACAAAGAACGAGTTGACAAGCCGCAAAGGAAGACGAACTGTCTATTAAACGCATCGCGCAGTTATTCCGACGCCAGTCGGTCCCGCGAATCGATTCCCGAGTAAAGTGCATTGATTTATTCGTGTGTTCATATTAACAACGTTTGACAATAAACTAACCAATGTTCAACCAGCGTGGACTCGATCTTTGGAAGTCGGATATCGGAGTCAGCATATATTCGAGCCACGCTAAAGCACCAAGGTGCGTACACGGAGGGTGAAAACCCCCCCGACGAACGTCAAGCGTTGCAGTGGTGACCCCGACGTGATTTTGAACTTAAACGCAACCTACCGAAGTCTGAAGAGTGGATACGAAGATTTCAACCGAGCAGACCCTACTGTTCACGAGAAAACAGAAGTCTGATCAAAGCAGAAGTCTGTTTAACTCTCTGCAGTAATCAAGTGAGCTAGAAGAATTGCTTTTGAATGAAGCTCACCGTTTATGTTTATTCAACATTTCCTTCAAGCATGATGAGGGAAAATTCAGCGACGATATCAAGCAAGCAAAGAGCCGCAAATCGTCGTTCAGCCATGTTGTTTTAACCAGTTGGTCACTCGACACTAAACTGGAAGGCTCTGTCTGCGGATAAAAGCAAGCAAATGTTCGAGTTTAAAGATTTTGAATCAGCGATGCTCTCAGTTTTTCAGAAGTTATGAAACTGAGCGAAGACTGATGTAGAAATCGACACCATTACACATCACATTTCTATATCACGGTGGAAAAGGGTTTGAGTGTGGGCTATATAATATTGCATTTGATTTAAATCCCGAGAAGGCACATATATATTTGCTAGAGTTTATGAGAACTCAATAATTCTGTTATTTTTGCTATCGACTTGATATGTTATTTATATTGCTTGATTTACACATGTCTATTTTCCGGGAAAATCAACCCGAAGAGATTACTGCGGAATCGCAAATCTATTATGTCTCTTTATTGCTTAATATTACCGCCCAGGTTACTTAAGCAAATCGCTGCTATATGCGAAAACAGCCAAACGGCTTATATGTATCAAGCAAAAATATGAAAATAACAGCCTTATAATGGCCTTTTGAGCAAAAAGTGTTGCTGCATCGGGATTTTTAACAATTGCATTAAGCCAGAATCAACCTTTGACACATATATTCTCATTATTAACACACTCGTCTTACTAAAAATGTTTTGTATATTCTCTACTAACAAACTTTTAATATGAAACACATACATAATGTGGAAGAATGGACTTAATTTTGATTTTTCCTTTTAACGGTGGAAGGCATGCAGCGGTTCGCCTTGTTTTCACTTCAATTCAAACATCCGCGATGGGATGGACGTCATCCACTTAAAACTGCATTATGGCGCCAGTTATTGGTCATTGATCGCGTGCAAAGGCTGACCTGAAAAACATTATGACGTCAATTAAGGGTCGGTGTTGTTTGATCGTGTGCGGAAGGTGATCGAGGTCATTATGGCGCCAGCTATTGCCGGTCAGTGTTGTTTGATCTCTGGAAATCATTATGACGTCAGTTATTGCTCGGAGTTACGAAGGATTTTGATGGGGTTCCCGGGAGAAAGACCAGCTAATGGGTCTATTTTGGGCGAACAATCACACAAGATGTTGTCGCAAGAGTGAGAAGCAGAGAATCTATAAGTGGTTTTGGAGAGAAAAGATTACATGAATAAGACCAAAAACGGGCATCATGCAGTTTTCTCTTAGGAATTGGAGCACCAGATAAATACGCATGTTTGGACTCACAGAGAGAGAGTGAACGAGGCTGAGACCGAGGTGACTGCCACCTGGCGCGTTAAGCGCTAGGTTATTGAGACTTTGTGGCATAGTTGACAGAAGGAACAAGACAAAAGTCGCTTCTGCCGGAATAAACAAAGAACGAGTTGACAAGCCGCAAAGGAAAACGAACTGTCTATTAAACGCATCGCGCAGTTATTCCGACGCCAGTCGGTCCCGCGAATCGATTCCCGAGTAAAGTGCATTGATTTATTCGTGTGTTCATATTAACAACGTTTGACAATAAACTAACCAACGTTCAACCAGCGTGGACTCGATCTTTGGAAGTCGGATATCGGAGTCAGCATATATATTCGAGCCACGCTAAAGCGCCAAGCTGCGCACACAGAGGGTAAATCTCCCCTCGAAAACGTCAAGCGTTGCATCAGTCAACCAGAAACTAGCTTACAGAAGCAACTAGGTGATAACGGGTATACCGAGTCATGCGTATACGTTAAATGTTTTAGGAAACGTGTAAGATTGGTAATAATAATAATGTAGAACAATCACTTTAAAGTGCGAAAAACAAAATTATGTTAAAACTGGTGATTAGCAATGCAGTATGGTGCCAGTAGTTGTTTTGTTTCTTTGCGACCGGAAAGCAAACTGTAATTCTGTTCGCCTTCGAATCAGGCTCAAAGAATGGAATAATACTTAGTCACTAGCCAGAATATAGGGAGATAAAATAAAGTGGAGAGGAAATAAATTGAGGATAGAACCAGTTCTGCCATGATTGCGCTATTTTAATTAATAAGAAACATTCATTGACTATATATATATACATTGAAATGAGAGTGTCGTATGTGACTTATTTAAATCGCTTATAAATACATTAGCTTATCTTTATTCAAATAGTGCGTTATTTTTTGCAAAAACCCTCATCTTAATGTTTTATTAGGGTCCTTTTGCAATTAATTAAAAACTCAAGAGTATTTGTTTTTTGGAACCGGGGTAGGTGTTATATCCATTTGGACTCGTCACCACGACCTTTTTAAATATAGTTGGTATGTGTATCGAGGGCGTAATCCATTCAACCACACGATCGTACAGCATTAGTCGTTTATTTCATATTGGAGGATTAGATTATTCTATGACGCTGGTAATTTATTAAATTTTGTGACCGGGTCCAAAATTTATTAACATTGTTTTTATTCTATTGGCTACGATTTATAACATTCACATCAATGTAGTATATTGTTCAGGCTTTATCTATTTTAATCCTAAATATACACGTTGCAGAGGGTACACGCCTTTTCATTTTAAATAAATCCCCCTTCTTTTTACGTGAAGTAAGTGTGAATACTGAACTAAAAATGTGTAAAACACCATGTGTCGCCTCTGTTCATTGGAAAACCTACCAACCAACTCAGGCACAAGCGAAACATTACAAATGCAACGTTTGTGAAAAATCGTTCAACCGAGCAAGTCATTTGAAAAGACACCAAATTATTCACACTGGAGCAAAATCTTACAAATGCAATGTTTGTGAAAAATCGTTTAAACATGCAAGTCATTTGAAAAGACACCAAATTATTCACACTGGAGCAAAATCTTACAAATGCAATGTTTGTGAAAAATCGTTCAACCGAGCAAGTCATTTGAAAAGACACCAAATTATTCACACTGGAGCAAAATCTTACAAATGCAATGTTTGTGAAAAATCGTTTAAACATGCAAGTCATTTGAAAAGACACCAAATTATTCACACTGGAGCGAAATCTTACAAATGCAATGTTTGTAAAAAATCATTTAAAAAAGCAGGTAATTTGAAAGAACACAAAAGAATTCACAATGAAGAAAAATCCTACAAATGCAATGTTTGTGAAAAATCGTTTAAACAAGTAAGTAATTTAAAAAGACACCAAATTATTCACAATGGATCGCAATCTTACAAATGCAATGTTTGTGAAAAATCGTTCAACCAAGCAGGTAGTTTGAAAAAACACCAAATAATTCACACTGGAGCGAAAGACTACAAATGCAGTGTTTGTGAAAAAACGTTCAACCGAGCAGGTAATTTAAAAATACACCAAATAATTCATACCGGAGGGAAACCTTACAAATGCAGTGTTTGTGAAAAATTGTTTAAACTAGCAGGTGATTTAAAAAAGCACCACAAAAATCACACAGATGAAAAACCATACCAATGTAATGTGTGTGAAAGAGCGTTCAAACATGCAAGTTCTTTAAAAGCACATCAAATGATTCACACAGATGAAAAACCATACCAATGCAATGTGTGTGAAAAAGCGTTCAAATATGCAAGTGTTTTGAATAGACATCAAATACTTCAGAAAAACCATACGCATGCGCTGTGTGTGAAAAATCGTTTAACCAAAATGCTCATTTGAAAAGACACCAAATGCTTCACACTAAAAGCAAACCTTACCTAAACTCCGTTTAAAGAAGAAGCTTTTTTCAAGGAAACCAACTGACAAGGGAGTGTCAACCATGTGTTTACCACCATTTTGCAGAAACGATCGGGTTTCCTGGTTACCTTATCACCCTTGATATATCTGATGCAAAGTGTAGAACGTTTCTTCAAGCAGAAACCTATATGTTTTTGAGTTACATATACAACTGGATTTCTATGTTTTCTGAATTATGTAGTGCAGCGACTTCGCGACTTGTGTAATATTTTTTGTACATTATATTAAGTTATGTTAAATTGTTGAAGTGGGCGTTTAATGCGCGCACGGCTGTTCCTTTTCTTAATCATTTCTTTTGCGTGTAAACCGGCTATCATCTTAGCACCAAAACTTCGTATATAATCCTCCCCACATTACGCTATACGTGGCGAGCTGACGTTTTTTTGTATAAACTCATTGTATTACCCATTATCAGAAACGCGTTTTGGAATATGGGCCAACATAAATCGCGTGCTTGGAGCGGGTCTCCGGGCATGTCCAGTCAATCAGTTGAACTGTATGTGTTTCATTGTATTAGTTTATAAGATGCAATAAAGAAACCTTCCGAGACAAGGTCAATTCGGAGTCTAAACAGCTGAAGAACTCGGGGTAGATTTAGTGCAAGATATAGGCACGACTGCCAACCAAAAAAATAGTTGATTCTCCACAGTAGTTATCATTGTGTACAAATAAAACAATAAAAACAAATAAAATGGTAACATTACTAAAATGTTTAACTGGATTTTTTTGGTTTTGTATATGCATATACATGTAACGCGTTTGATATAGGTACGTGAAAATGATTCTATTGGGATACAACTAAATATACTATTACGTATTTATTGCTCTAAAAGAATGTTAATCATGTTCTATCGCCATCTGTTAAACCCAATATGACCTTATGCTATAAGCAGGGTCCACAATATTGTAGTATAACGGTATCGTTATGTTATGTTAATGCTTTTTATACGTGGTACATTTTATAAACTGTAAAACAGTTATTATGATAACACTTTATAACCAATGATGTTTGCTAATACTGTATCTAACAATCCGTTGCGCCAGTACTAAATAAACATGATTTTAACCAAGAAACCAACAATTCTATTTACATTTAATGCTTGCCCTTTTTAAAACATCGTATATCCTACTTACTTTACATTCAGCTACCGCGTATGGGAAAGAAGTTTGCGGATAATTTATATTTTTATAACAATTTCTAAATAAACGGTATCTGCCTACCTTGCTTGATATGTAATGTTTTTTTATTTTATGTTGAGCAATCACCATTTAAGTAATTCGTGTTTTTGTATTCGCCTGGCATTTATGTAATTAAATACAAATAGTGACCGCTTTCTTCATTGTTAAAGAAACAGAAATATCCTAATTATCTTTATATGAAACACTCAAAGAGGCGTAGCCAAATAAGAAATATATTTGTTTCTATAAAAGGTAAATTTAGTTTGTCCGTTACGGTTTGTAGGTTTTGCTTCATGGTTATTTATGGTCTGAATAAAGATATAGCATTAAGCCCATCGCAGGTTTTAAAGTTGTCTTGATATAAAATAACCAATATAAATGTTATACGTTATTTTGACAGTACTTTTATTATCTGGCTAAGTTTTGTTCTTATGACGGGCTCGTCAATAAGCCGTTTTTTTATATTAAGCAGTATATAAAACGGTATCGTTAACCATTCGGCTACGAATGACCGTTCATGCCTTACCAGTATTTATAGCAATGCAACGTAATGAGCGAAACGTCATAGAACGACCGGAGAAAGAAAATGCCACAGGCATAAAAACGAGGTCACCGAAGTCGGTCAACCAGAAACAAGCTCACAAAAGCAGATAGTGAGAACAGTGAAAACGAAAGTCATGGCGTATACGTTAAATATTTTAGGAAAAATGTGTAAGATTGGTAATATTATTGTAGAACAATCACTATAAAATGCGAAAAACGAATCAAGAGTAAAACTAGTGATTAGAAATGCAATAGGGTACCAGTAGTTGTTTTGTTTCTTTGCGACTCTTAAACCGGACTGTAATTCTGTTCGCCTTCGATTCAGTTGCACTGTAGTTTAGTGGTCGCTAATTAAAATAAGCAATTTATATTACACATTTGTTTCTAAAAAAGCTAAAGTTACTTTGTCTGTTGCGGTTACAAAATATTTATGATATTTTAAATAAAGATCTAGCATTAGGTCCACCGCAGGTTGTAAAGTTGTCTTGATAAATAATAACCAATATAAATGTTATGCGTTACTTTGACAGTACTTTTATTATCTGGCTAAGTTTCGGATCGGTAAGCCCTTTTATTTTTATATTAAGATTAAGCAGTATATAATCCAGTAACGTTAACCATTCGGCTACTTGGCCGTTCATGTCTTACCAGTATTGACAACAATGCAAGGTATTGAGCGAAACGCCATACAAAGCCGGAAACAAGAATATGCCACAGACATAGAAACGAGATCACCGAAGTCGGTCAACCAGAAACAAGCTTACAGAAGCAACTAAGTGATAACGGGTATAACGAGTCATGCGTATACGTTAAATGTTTTAGGAAAACGTGTAAGATTGGTAATAACTAGAGAGTGTCAACCACGTGTTTAACCAACACTATTTGTAAAACACATGTTGTATAACCTATATTCATGCTACAGGGTCCCTAACCACAATTTGTATTTTATACACTGAGTATGTAGTTTTTGTTTCTGCAAGCATAAACGCATGGGTCCCATAGTTAACATACCAAACTTATATTCCATGTTTAGGTAAATAAAGAATAAACATCTTAAATTTATGAACATTTCACCAAAAATGTTTTAAATTATAGCTTCTTTTCAAGCGCTGTAGTGAAATAAAGCTAAATTACCAAAACAGCCCGATTTAGTTTTTCGTTGTTTCAGGGAATTCCCCTGGGTTTAGTAGATAAGTTTCTGTTTTTACATAAGTGAGTCATCATGTTATGTAGCAATTCTTAAAGTTTTAATCTGTTTTGTCGACTTCTTGTTGGAGATGTCAGTGCGATATGGCATGCCTGCCACAATCATAATTCAGGAGCATAACTTCGTTTTCATGGAAATTAACCTAAGTAAATGTTTTCTTTTTTGAATTGGCACAGAGTGTCTAATGTTTTAACATTTTACCGAATTTTAATAAAATTAGAGCAGCCGTTCAAGCGCTATGGCCACAAAATCTAATTTATTTAAAAAAAACGTTTTGAGGGATTTCCCCAATATTCATTACTCAAATTTTTGGTTTCTGCATATTTAGACCATGTTGTCTTACAAATGTCTAATTTTCATTGCGATTTCATTACTTCTTTTGGAAGATGTCAGGGCGACATGGAATCCTGGTAACAAACATGATTTGAGAACATATCCCATTTTTTGGGTATTTCCCTAGGTTATTTTATTATTTCTTTTAAGTGTTAAATCAGTGACTAATGCACTTACATTCCACCAAATCTGATTCAAATTGTAGCATCCGTTTAAGCGCTATGCCCAAAAAAGGCTATTTATATAGAAAAAATACCGTTGTGGTTTTTAACGTCTAAGGGGAATTCCCCTAGATTCATCACCCGAAATTCCGGTTTCCGCATATCTAGACTATGTGCGCTAACAAATTTCAAAATTTTATTGCAATTCCATTACTTTTCCTAGTAGATGTCGGAGCCACATGCCATGCCTGTCACAATCATGATTTGAGAACAAAATCTTATTTTTTCGGGTATTTCCTTAGGTAATTTTTTTATTTCTCTTGAGTATTATATCATCGGCTAATGTTTTTCTTACATTTTACCAAATCTAATTAAAATTGGAGTAGCCGTTTAAACGCCATGCGCAAAAAAAACTAAATTTTTAGAAAAAAATACCGTTTTGGTATTTAACCTCTCAGGGGAATTCCCCTGGGTATATCACCCAAAATTTTGGTTTCTGCATATCTAGACCATGTGCGCTAACAAATGTCAAAGTTTTATTGCAATTCCATTACCCCTTCTGGTAGATGTCGGAGCCACAAGCCATGACTGTCACAATCATGATTTGAGAACAAAATCGTATTTTTTAGGGTATTTCCCTAGGTAATTTTTTTATTTCTTTTAAAGTTTGTATCATTGGCTAATGTTCTTACAATTTACCAAATCTAATTAAAATTGGAGTAGCCGATCAATCGCTATGGCCAAAAAAGGTACCTTTTTAAAAAAAAGTACCGTTTTGGTTTTTCACCTCTCAGGGGAATTCCCCAAATTAAATTACCTAAAATTTTGGCTTCTCCATATCTAGACCATGTGTACTAACAAATGATTAAATTTTATTGCAATTCCATCACCCCTTCTGGTAGATGTTGGAGCCACAAGCCATGACTGTCAAACCTTTGACGAAAAAAAAAAAAAAAGAAAAAAAAAAAACGGACAAAAACAATATGTGTCCCATTTTTCCAAATGGGACCCATAATAATGTAGAACAATCACTTTAAAGTGCGAAAAACAAAATTATGTTAAAACTGGTGATTAGCAATGCAGTATGGTGCCAGTAGTTGTTTTGTTTCTTTGCGACCGTAAAGCAAACTGTAATTCTGTTCGCCTTTCAATCAGTTGCAATTTTGTTGTGAGTGATCGCTAAACGCTCAAAGAATGAAATAATACTTAGTCACTAGCCAGAATATAGGGAGATGAAATAAAGTGAAGAGGAAATGTAAATAAATTGAGGATAGAACCTGTTGTGCCATGATTGCGCTATTTCAATTAATAAAAAACATTCATTGACTGTATATATATACATTAAAATGAGAGTGTCGTATGTGACTTATTTAAATCGCTTATAAATACATTAGCTTATCAGGGGGCCTTTTGCAATTAATTAAAAACCAAGAGTATTTGTATTTAAACCGGGGGTAGGTTTTGAATC
>CH001552.1:187824-198819 GCA_000149265.1 Ciona savignyi | reverse complement strand
GCTCACACGAGCCGTGAAGCGAAAGCAATACTACACTCGCTCTTAGCTCAAAAGAGCCGGGTCGCGATAGCAATGGTTGCTACTACAATTGTTAGCTCAAAAGAACCGGGAAGTGACAGTCATGGTTCTTACTACAATTGTTAGCTCACACGAGCCGGGAAGCGAAAGCGATACTACACTCGCTCTTAGCTCAAAGGAGCCGGGAAGCTATAGCAATGGTTGATAATAAAATTGTTAGTTCAAAAGAACCGGGAAGTGATGGTCATGGTTCTTACTACAATTGTTAGCACACACGAGCCGGGAAGCGAAAACGATACTACACTCGCTCTTAGCTCAAAAGAGCCGGGAAGCGATTGTTAACTCAAAAGAGCCGGGAAGTGCCGGTCATGGTTCTTACTACAATTGTTAGCTCACACGAGCCGGGAAGCGAAAGCGACACTACACTCGCTCTTAGCTCAAAAGAGCCGGGAAGCGATAGCAATGGTTGATACTACAATTGTTAACTCAAAAGAGCCGGGAAGTGACAGTCATGGTTCTTACTACAATTGTTAGCTCACACGAGCCGGGAAGCGAAAGCGATACTACACTCGCTCTTAGCTCAAAGGAGCCGGGAAGCGATAGCAATGGTTGATAATAAAATTGTTAGTTCAAAAGAACCGGAAAGTGACGGTCATTGTTCTTACTACAATTGTTAGCTCACACGAGCCGGGAAGCGAAAGCGATACTACACTCGCTCTTAGCTCAAAAGAGCCGGGAAGCGATAGCAATGGTTGATACTACAATTGTTAACTCAAAAGAGCCGGGAAGTGACAGTCATGGTTCTTACTACAATTGTTAGCTCACCCGAGCCGGGAAGCGAAAGCGATACTACTACACTCGCTCTTAGCTCAAAGGAGCCGGGAAGCGATAGCAATGGTTGATAATAAAATTGTTAGTTCAAAACAACCGGGAAGTGACGGCCACGGTTCTTACTACAATTGTTAGCTCACACGAGCCGGGAAGCGAAAACGATACTACACTCGCTCTTAGCTCAAAAGAGCCGGGAAGCGATAGTAGTGGTTGATACTACAATTGTTAGCTCACACGAGCCGGGAAGCGAAAGCGATACTACACTCGATCTCAGCTCAAAAGAGCCGGAAAGCGATAGCAATGGTTGATAATAAAATTGTTAGTTCAAAAGAGCCGGGAAGCCACGGCGATGATTGATACTACAATTGTTAGCTCAAAAGAACCGGGAAGCGATGGAGATGGTTGATAATACAATTGTTAGCTCATAATAATAGCCGGGAAGCAATGGCGATACCACACTCGATCGTAGCTCAAAAGAGCCAAGAAGCGACCGCGATTGTTGATACTGCAATTGATAGCTCAAAATAACCGGGAAATGACGGTCATGGTTCATACTACAATTGTTAGCACACACGAGCCGGGAAGCGAAAGCGATACTACATTTGCTTTTAGCTCAAAAGAGCCGGGAAGCGATAGCAATGGTTGATAATACAATTGTTAGCTCACGCGAGCCGGGAAGCGATGGAGATACCACACTCGATCTTAGCTCAAAAGAGCCAAGAAGCGACGGCGATTGTTGATACTACAATTGATAGCTCAACGTGCCGTGAAGCGAAAGCAATACTACACTCGCTCTTAGCTCAAAAGAGCCGGGAAGCGATAGCAATGGTTGCTACTACAATTGTTAGCTCAAAAGAACCGGGAAGTGACAGTCATGGTTCTTACTACAATTGTTAGCTCACACGAGCCGGGAAGCGAAAGTGATACTACACTCGCTCTTAGCTCAAAAGAGCCGGGAAGCGATAGCAATGGTTGATACTACAATTGTTAACTCAAAAGAGCCGGGAAGTGACAGTCATGGTTCTTACTACAATTGTTAGCTCACCGGGAAGCGAAAGCGATACTACACTCGCTCTTAGCTCATAGGAGCCGGGAAGCTATAGCAATGGTTGATAATACAATTGTTAGTTCAAAAGAACCGGGAAGTGACGGTCATGGTTCTTACTACAATTGTTAGCTCACACGAGCCGGGAAGCGAAAGCGATACTACACTCGCTCTTAGCTCAAAAGAGCCGAGAAGCGATAGCAATGGTTGATACTACAATTGTTAACTCAAAAAAGCCGGGAAGCGACGGCCATGGTTGATACTACAATTGTTAGCTCACAAGAGCCGGGAAGCGAAAGCGATACTACACTCGCTCTTAGCTCAAAGGAGCCGGGAAGCGATAGCAATGGTTGATAATAAAATTGTTAGTTCAAAAGAACCGGGAAGTGACGGTCATGGTTCTTACTACAATTTGTTAGCTCACACGAGCCGGGAAGCGAAAGCGATACTACACTCGCTCTTAGCTCAAAAGAGCCGGGAAGCGATAGCAATGGTTGATACTACAATTGTTAACTCAAAAGAGCCGGGAAGCGACGGCCATGGTTGATACTACAATTGTTAGCTCACAAGAGCCGGGAAGCGAAAGCGATACTACACTCGCTTTTAGCTCAAAGGAGCCGGGAAGCGATAGCAATGGTTGATAATAAAATTGTTAGTTCAAAAGAACCGGGAAGTGACGGTCATGGTTCTTACTACAATTTGTTAGCTCACACGAGCCGGGAAGCGAAAGCGATACTACACTCGCTCTTAGCTCAAAAGAGCCGGGAAGCGATAGCAATGGTTGATACTACAATTGTTAACTCAAAAGAGCCGGGAAGCGACGGCCATGGTTGATACTACAATTGTTAGCTCAAAAGAGCCAAGAAGCGATGGCGATTGTTGATACTACAACTGTTAGCTCATACGAGCCGGAAAGCGAACTCGATACTACAGTCGCTCTTAGCTTAAAAGAGCCGGGAAGCGATAGCAATGGTTGATAATACAATTAGCTCACGCGAGCCGGGAAGTGATGGAGATACTACACTCGTTCTTAGCTCAAAAGAGCCGGGAAGCGATAGCAATGGTTGATAATACAATTGTTAGCTCACGCGAGCCGGGAAGCGATGGAGATACCACACTCGATCTTAGCTCAAAAGAGCCAAGAAGCGACCGCGATTGTTGATACTACAATTGATAGCTCACACGTGCCGTGAAGCGAAAGCAATACTACACTCGCTCTTAGATCAAAAGAGCCGGGAAGCGATAGCAATGGTTGCTACTACAATTGTTAGCTCAAAAGAACCGGGAAGTGACAGTCATGGTTCTTACTACAATTGTTAGCTCACACGAGCCGGGAAGCGAAAGTGATACTACACTCGCTCTTAGCTCAAAAGAGCCGGGAAGCGATAGCAATGGTTGATACTACAATTGTTAACTCAAAAGAGCCGGGAAGTGACAGTCATGGTTCTTACTACAATTGTTAGCTCACCCGAGCCGGGAAGCGAAAGCGATACTACTACACTCGCTCTTAGCTCAATGGAGCCGGGAAGCGATAGCAATGGTTGATAATAAAATTGTTAGTTCAAAAGAACCGGGAAGTGACGGTCATGGTTCTTACTACAATTGTTAGCTCACACGAGCCGGGAAGCGAAAGCGATACTACACTCGCTCTTAGCTCAAAAGAGCCGGGAAGCGATAGCAATGGTTGATACTACAATTGATAACTCAAAAGAGCCGGGAAGTGACAGTCATGGTTCTTACTACAATTGTTAGCTCACCCGAGCCGGGGAGCGATAGCGATATTACACTCGATCTCACCTCAAAAGAGCCGGGAAGCGATGGCAATGGTTGATACTACAATTGTTAGCTCAAAAGAACCGGAATGCGATGGCGATATTATACTCGATCGCTGTGAAGCGATGGTGATATACTACACTTGATCTCAGCTTTAGAGCCAAGACACGACGGCAATAGTTGATAATATACTCTATCTTAGCACAAAAGAGCCGGGAAGCCACGGCGATGATTGATACTATAATTGTTAGCTCAAAAGAACCGGGAAGTGATGGAGATGGTTGATAATACAATGGTTAGCTCATAATAATAGCCGGGAAGCAATGGCGATACCACACTCGATCGTAGCTCAAAAGAGCCAAGAAGCGACCGCGATTGTTGATACTACAATTGATAGCTCAAAAGAACCGGGAAATGACGGTCATGGTTCATACTACAATTGTTAGCTCACACGAGCCGTGAAGCGAAAGCAATACTGCACTCGCTCTTAGATCAAAAGAGCCGGGAAGCGATAGCAATGGTTGCTACTACAATTGTTAGCTTAAAAGAACCGGGAAGTGACAATCATGGTTCTTACTACAATTGTTAGCTCACACGAGCCGGGATGCGTAAGCGACACTACACTCGCTCTTAGCTCAAAGGAGCCGAGAAGCGATAGCAATGGTTGATAATAAAATTGTTAGTTCAAAAGAACCGGGAAGTGACGGTCATGGTTCTTACTACAATTGTTAGCTAACACGAGCCGGGAAGCGAAAGCGATACTACACTCGCTCTTAGCTCAAAGGAGCCGGGAAGCGATAGCAATGGTTGATAATAAAATTGTTAGTTCAAAAGAAACGGGAAGTGACGGTCATGGTTCTTACTACAATTGTTAGCTCACACGAGCCGGGAAGCGAAAGCGATACTACACTCGCTCTTAGCTCAAAGGAGCCGGGAAGCGATAGCAATGGTTGATAATAAAATTGTTAGTTCAAAAGAACCGGGAAGTGACGGTCATGGTTCTTACTCACAATTGTTAGTTCACACGAGCCGGGAAGCGAAAGCGATACTACACTCGCTCTTAGCTCAAAAGAGCCGGGAAGCGATAGCAATGGTTGATACTACAATTGTTAACTCAAAAGAGCCGGGAAGCGACGGCCATGTTTTATACCACAATTGTTAGCTCAAAAGAGCCAAGAAGCTTCGGGTACAATTGTTAACTCACACGAGCCGGGAAGCGAAAGCGATACTACACTCGCTCTTAGCTCAAAAGAGCCGGGAAGCGATAGCAATGGTTGATAATACAATTGTTAGCTCACGCGAGCCAGGAAGCGATGGAGATACCACACTCGATCTTAGCTCAAAAGAGCCAAGAAGCGACCGCGATTGTTGATACTACAATTGATAGCTCACACGAGCCGTGAAGCGAAAAGCGTTACTACACTCGCTCTTAGCTCAAAAGAGCCGGGAAGCGATAGCAATGGTTGATAATACAATTGTTAGCTCAAAAGAACCGGGAAGTGACGGTCATGGTTCTTACTACAATTGTTAGCTCACACGAGCCGGGAAGCGAAAGCGATACTACACTCGCTCTTAGCTCACACGAGCCTGGAGGCGAAAGCGATACTACACTCGCTCTTAGCTCAGAGGAGCCGGGAAGCGATAGCAATGGTTGATAATAAAATTGTTAGTTCAAAAGAACCGGGAAGTGACGGTCATGGTTCTTACTACAATTGTTAGCTCACACGAGCCTGGAGGCGAAAGCGTTACTACACTCGCTCTTAGCTCAAAGGAGCCGGGAAGCGATAGCAATGGTTGATAATAAAATTGTTAGTTCAAAAGAACCGGGAAGTGACGGTCACGGTGTCTTACTACAATTGTTAGCACACACGAGCCGGGAAGCGAAAACGATACTACACTCGCTCTTAGCTCAAAAGAGCCGGGAAGCGATAGCAATGGTTGATACTACAATTGTTAACTCAAAAGAGCCGGGAAGTGACAGTCATGGTTCTTACTACAATTGTTAGCTCACACGAGCCGGGAAGCGAAAGCGATACTACACTCGCTCTTAGCTCACACGAGCCTGGAGGCGAAAGCGATACTACACTCGCTCTTAGCTCAGAGGAGCCGGGAAGCGATAGCAATGGTTGATAATAAAATTGTTAGTTCAAAAGAACCGGGAAGTGACGGTCATGGTTCTTACTACAATTGTTAGCTCACACGAGCCTGGAGGCGAAAGCGTTACTACACTCGCTCTTAGCTCAAAGGAGCCGGGAAGCGATAGCAATGGTTGATAATAAAATTGTTAGTTCAAAAGAACCGGGAAGTGACGGTCATGGTTCTTACTACAATTGTTAGCTCACACGAGCCGGGAAGCGAAAGCGATACTACACTCGCTCTTAGCTCAAAAGAGCCGGGAAGCGATAGCAATGGTTGATACTACAATTGTTAGCTCAAAAGAACCGGGAAGTGACGGTCATGGTTCTTACTACAATTGTTAGCTCACACTAGCCGGGAAGCGAAAGCGATACTACACTCGCTCTTAGCTCAAAAGAGCCGGGAAGCGATAGTAGTGGTTGATACTACAATTGTTAGCTCACACGAGCCGGGAAGCGAAAGCGATACTACACTCGATCTCAGCTCAAAAGAGCCGGAAAGCGATAGCAATGGTTGATAATAAAATTGTTAGTTCAAAAGAGCCGGGAAGCCACGGCGATGATTGATACTACAATTGTTAGCTCAAAAGAACCGGGAAGCGATGGAGATGGTTGACAATACAATTGTTAGCTCATAATAATAGCCGGGAAGCAATGGCGATACCACACTCGATCGTAGCTCAAAAGAGCCAAGAAGCGACCGCGATTGTTGATACTGCAATTGATAGCTCAAAATAACCGGGAAATGACGGTCATGGATCATACTACAATTGTTAGCACACACGAGCCGGGAAGCGAAAGCGATACCTACATTTGCTCTTAGCTCAAAAGAGCCGGGATAGCGATAGCAATGGTTGATAATACAATTGTTAGCTCACGCGAGCCGGGAAGCGATGGAGATACCACACTCGATCTTAGCTCAAAAGAGCCAAGAAGCGACCGCGATTGTTGATACTACAATTGATAGCTCACACGTGCCGTGAAGCGAAAGCAATACTACACTCGCTCTTAGCTCAAAAGAGCCGGGAAGCGATAGCAATGGTTGCTACTACAATTGTTAGCTCAAAAGAACCGGGAAGTGACAGTCATGGTTCTTACTACAATTGTTAGCTCACACGAGCCGGGAAGCGAAAGTGATACTACACTCGCTCTTAGCTCAAAAGAGCCGGGAAGCGATAGCAATGGTTGATACTACAATTGTTAACGCAAAAGAGCCGGGAAGTGACAGTCATGGTTCTTACTACAATTGTTAGCTCACACGAGCCGGGAAGCGAAAGCGATACTACACTCGCTCTTAGTTCAAAGGATCCGGGAAGCTATAGCAATGGTTGATAATACAATTGTTAGTTCAAAAGAACCGGGAAGTGACGGTCATGGTTCTTACTACAATTGTTAGCTCACACGAGCCGGGAAGCGAAAGCGATACTACACTCGCTCTTAGCTCAAAAGAGCCGGGAAGCGATAGCAATGGTTGATACTACAATTGTTAACTCAAAAGAACCGGGAAGCGACGGCCATGGTTGATACTACAATTGTTAGCTCACACGAGCCGGGAAGCGAAAGCGATACTACACTCGCTCTTAGCTCAAAGGAGCCGGGAAGCGATAGCAATGGTTGATAATAAAATTGTTAGTTCAAAAGAACTGGGAAGTGACAGTCATGGTTCTTACTACAATTGTTAGCTCACACGAGCCGGGAAGCGAAAGCGATACTACACTCGCTCTTCGCTCAAAAGAGCCGGGAAGCGATAGCAATGGTTGATACTACAATTATTAACTCAAAAGAGCCGGGAAGCGACGGCCATGGTTGATACTACAATTGTTAACTCAAAAAGAGCCCGGGGAAGTGACAGGTTCATGGTTCTTACTACCAATTGTTAGCTTCACACGAGCCGGGAAGCGAAAGCGATACTACACTCGCTCTTAGCTCAAAAGAGCCGGGAAGCGATAGCAATGGTTGATACTACAATTGTTAGCTCAAAAGAACCGGGAAGTGACAGTCATGGTTCTTACTACAATTCTTAGCTCACACGAGCCGGGAAGCGAAAGCGATACTACACTCGCTCTTAGCTCAAAGGAGCCGGGAAGCGATAGCAATAGTTGATAATAAAATTGTTAGTTCAAAAGAACCGGGAGGTGACGGTCATGGTCCTTACTACAATTGTTAGCACACACGAGCCGGGAAGCGAAAACGATACTACACTCGCTCTTTTTTAACTCAAAAGAGCCGGGAAGTGACAGTCATGGTTCTTACTACAATTGTCAGCTCACACGAGCCGGGAAGCGAAAGCGATACTACACTCGCTCTTAGCTCAAAGGAGCCGGGAAGCGATAGCAATGGTTGATAATAAAATTGTTAGTTCAAAAGAACCGGGAAGTGACGGTCATGGTTCTTACTACAATTGTTAGCTCACACTAGCCGGGAAGCGAAAGCGATACTACACTCGCTCTTAGCTCAAAAGAGCCGGGAAGCGATAGTAGTGGTTGATACTACAATTGTTATCTCACACGAGCCGGGAAGCGAAAGCGATACTACACTCGATCTCAGCTCAAAAGAGCCGGAAAGCGATTGCAATGGTTGATAATAAAATTGTTAGTTCAAAAGAGCCGGGAAGCCACGGCGATGATTGATACTACAATTGTTAGCTCAAAAGAACCGGGAAGCGATGGAGATGGTTGATAATACAATTGTTAGCTCATAATAATAGCCGGGAAGCAATGGCGATACCACACTCGATCGTAGCTCAAAAGAGCCAAGAAGCGACCGCGATTGTTGATACTGCAATTGATAGCTCAAAATAACCGGGAAATGACGGTCATGGTTCATACTACAATTGTTAGCACACACGAGCCGGGAAGCGAAAGCGATACTACATTTGCTCTTAGCTCAAAAGAGCCGGGAAGCGATAGCAATGGTTGATAATACAATTGTTAGCTCACGCGAGCCGGGAAGCGATGGAGATACCACACTCGATCTTAGCTCAAAAGAGCCAAGAAGCGACCGCGATTGTTGATACTACAATTGATAGCTCACACGTGCCGTGAAGCGAAAGCAATACTACACTCGCTCTTAGCTCAAAAGAGCCGGGAAGCGATAGCAATGGTTGCTACTACAATTGTTAGCTCAAAAGAACCGGGAAGTGACAGTCATGGTTCTTACTACAATTGTTAGCTCACACGAGCCGGGAAGCGAAAGTGATACTACACTCGCTCTTAGCTCAAAAGAGCCGGGAAGCGATAGCAATGGTTGATACTACAATTGTTAACTCAAAAGAGCCGGGAAGTGACAGTCATGGTTCTTACTACGATTGTTAGCTCACACGAGCCGGGAAGCGAAAGCGATAGTACACTCGCTGTTAGCTCACACGAGCCTGGAGGCGAAAGCGATACTACACTCGCTCTTATCTCAAAGGAGCCGGGAAGCGATAGCAATGGTTGATAATAAAATTGTTAGTTCAAAAGAACCGGGAAGTGACGGTCATGGTTCTTACTACAATTTGTTAGCTCACACGAGCCGGGAAGCGAAAGCGATACTACACTCGCTCTTAGCTCAAAAGAGCCGGGAAGCGATAGCAATGGTTGATACTACAATTGTTAACTCAAAAGAGCCGGGAAGCGACGGCCATGGTTGATACTACAATTGTTAGCTCACAAGAGCCGGGAAGCGAAAGCGATACTACACTCGCTCTTAGCTCAAAGGAGCCGGGAAGCGATAGCAATGGTTGATAATAAAATTGTTAGTTCAAAAGAACCGGGAAGTGACGGTCATGGTTCTTACTACAATTTGTTAGCTCACACGAGCCGGGAAGCGAAAGCGATACTACACTCGCTCTTAGCTCAAAAGAGCCGGGAAGCGATAGCAATGGTTGATACTACAATTGTTAACTCAAAAGAGCCGGGAAGCGACGGCCATGGTTGATACTACAATTGTTAGCTCAAAAGAGCCAAGAAGCGATGGCGATTGTTGATACTACAACTGTTAGCTCATACGAGCCGGAAAGCGAACTCGATACTACAGTCGCTCTTAGCTTAAAAGAGCCGGGAAGCGATAGCAATGGTTGATAATACAATTAGCTCACGCGAGCCGGGAAGTGATGGAGATACTACACTCGTTCTTAGCTCAAAAGAGCCGGGAAGCGATAGCAATGGTTGATAATAAAATTGTTAGTTCAAAAGAACCGGGAAGTGACGGTCATGGTTCTTACTACAATTGTTAGTTCACACGAGCCGGGAAGCGAAAGCGATACTACACTCGCTCTTAGCTCAAAAGAGCCGGAAAGCGATAGCAATGGTTGATACTACAATTGTTAGCTCACACGAGCCGGGAAGCGAAAGCGATACTACACTCGATCTCAGCTCAAAAGAGCCGGAAAGCGATAGCAATGGTTGATAATACAATTGTTAGCTCAAGCGAGCCGGGAAGCGATGGAGATACCACACTCGATCTTAGCTCAAAAGAGCCAAGAAGCGACCGCGATTGTTGATACTACAATTGATAGCTCACACGAGCCGTGAAGCGAAAGCAATGCTACACTCGCTCTTAGCTCAAAAGAGCCGGGAAGCGATAGCAATGGTTGCTACTACAATTGTTAGCTCAAAAGAACCGGGAAGTGACAGTCATGGTTCTTACTACAATTGTTAGCTCACACGAGCCGGGAAGCGAAAGCGATACTACACTGGCTCTTAGCTCAAAGGAGCCGGGAAGCGATAGCAATGGTTGATAATAAAATTGTTAGTTCAAACGAACCGGGAAGTGACGGTCATGGTTCTTACTACAATTGTTAGCTCACACGAGCCGGGAAGCGAAAGCGATACTACACTCGCTCTTAGCTCAAAAGAGCCGGGAAGCGATAGCAATGGTTGATACTACAATTGTTAACTCAAAAGAGCCGGGAAGCGACGGCCATGGTAGATACCACAATTGTTAGCTCAAAAGAGCCAAGAAGCGCCGGGTACAATTGTTAACTCACACGAGCCGGGAAGCGAAAGCGATACTACACTCGCTCTAAGCTCAAAAGAGCCGGGAAGCGATAGCAATGGTTGATAATACAATTGTTAGCTCACGCGAGCCAGGAAGCGATGGAGATACCACACTCGATCTTAGCTCAAAAGAACCAAGAAGCGACCGCGATTGTTGATACTACAACTCTTAGCTCACACGAGCCGTGAAGCGAAAGCGTTACTACACTCGCTC
>CH001552.1:151880-165098 GCA_000149265.1 Ciona savignyi | reverse complement strand
GCGATACTACACTCGCTCTTAGCTCAAAGGAGCCGGGAAGCGATAGCAATGGTTGATAATAAAATTGTTAGTTCAAAAGAACCGGGAAGTGACAGTCATGGTTCTTACTACAATTGTTAGCTCACACGAGCCGGGAAGCGAAAGCGATACTACACTCGCTCTTAGCTCAAAGGAGCCGGGAAGCGATAGCAATGGTTGATAATAAAATTGTTAGTTCAAAAGAACCGGAAAGTGACGGTCATGGTTCTTACTACAATTGTTAGCTCACACGAGCCGGGAAGCGAAAGCGATACTACACTCGCTCTTAGCTCAAAAGAGCCGGGAAGCGATAGCAATGGTTGATACTACAATTGTTAACTCAAAAGAGCCGGGAAGTGACAGTCATGGTTCTTACTACAATTGTTAGCTCACCCGAGCCGGGAAGCGAAAGCGATACTACTACACTCGCTCTTAGCTCAAAGGAGCCGGGAAGCGATAGCAATGGTTGATAATAAAATTGTTAGTTCAAAAGAACCGGGAAGTGACGGTCATGGTTCTTACTACAATTGTTAGCTCACACGAGCCGGGAAGCGAAAGCGATACTACACTCGCTCTTAGCTCAAAAGAGCCGGGAAGCGATAGCAATGGTTGATACTACAATTGATAACTCAAAAGAGCCGGGAAGTGACAGTCATGGTTCTTACTACAATTGTTAGCTCACCCGAGCCGGGGAGCGATAGCGATATTACACTCGATCTCACCTCAAAAGAGCCGGGAAGCGATGGCAATGGTTGATACTACAATTGTTAGCTCAAAAGAACCGGAATGCGATGGCGATATTATACTCGATCGCTGTGAAGCGATGGTGATATACTACACTTGATCTCAGCTTTAGAGCCAAGACACGACGGCAATAGTTGATAATATACTCTATCTTAGCACAAAAGAGCCGGGAAGCCACGGCGATGATTGATACTATAATTGTTAGCTCAAAAGAACCGGGAAGTGATGGAGATGGTTGATAATACAATGGTTAGCTCATAATATTAGCCGGGAAGCAATGGCGATACCACACTCGATCGTAGCTCAAAAGAGCCAAGAAGCGACCGCGATTGTTGATACTACAATTGATAGCCTCAAAAGAACCGGGAAATGACGGTCATGGTTCATACTACAATTGTTAGCTCACACGAGCCGTGAAGCGAAAGCAATACTGCACTCGCTCTTAGATCAAAAGAGCCGGGAAGCGATAGCAATGGTTGCTACTACAATTGTTAGCTTAAAAGAACCGGGAAGTGACAATCATGGTTCTTACTACAATTGTTAGCTCACACGAGCCGGGATGCGTAAGCGACACTACACTCGCTCTTAGCTCAAAGGAGCCGGGAAGCGATAGCAATGGTTGCTACTACAATTGAGCTCAAAAGAACCGGTAAGTGACGGACGTGGTTTATCAAAAGAGCCGGGAAGCGATAGCAATGGTTGCTACTACAATTGAGCTCAAAAGAACCGGGAAGTGACGGTCATGGTTCATACTACAATTGTTAACTCACACGAGCCGGGAAGCGATAGCGATATTACACTCGATTTTAGCTCAAAATAGCCGAGTCAGCTCAAAATAGCAGCTCAAAAGAGCAGGGAAGAGATGGCTATGGTTGATACTACAATTGTTAGCTCAAAAGAGCCAAGAAGCGATGGCGATTGTTGATACTACAATTGTTAGCTCACACGAGCCGGGAAGCGAAAGCGATACTACACTCGATCTCAGCTCAAAAGAGCCGGGAAGCGATAGCAATGGTTGATAATTCAATTGTTAGCTCACGCGAGCCGTGAAGCGAAAGCAATACTACACTCGCTCTTAGCTCAAAAGAGCCTGGACGCGATAGCAATGGTTGCTACTACAATTGTTAGCTGAAAAGAACCGGGAAGTGACAGTCATGGTTCTTACTACAATTGTTAGCTCACACGAGCCGGGAAGCGAAAGCGATACTACACTCGCTCTTAGCTCAAAGGAGCCGGGAAGCGATAGCAATGGTTGATAATAAAATTGTTAGTTCAAAAGAACCGGAAAGTGACGGTCATGGTTCTTACTACAATTGTTAGCTCACACGAGCCGGGAAGCGAAAGCGATACTACACTCGCTCTTAGCTCAAAAGAGCCGGGAAGCGATAGCAATGGTTGATACTACAATTGTTAACTCAAAAGAGCCGGGAAGTGACAGTCATGGTTCTTACTACAATTGTTAGCTCACCCGAGCCGGGAAGCGAAAGCGATACTACTACACTCGCTCTTAGCTCAAAGGAGCCGGGAAGCGATAGCAATGGTTGATAATAAAATTGTTAGTTCAAAAGAACCGGGAAGTGACGGTCATGGTTCTTACTACAATTGTTAGCTCACACGAGCCGGGAAGCGAAAGCGATACTACACTCGCTCTTAGCTCAAAAGAGCCGGGAAGCGATAGCAATGGTTGATACTACAATTGTTAGCTCAAAAGAACCGGGAAGTGACAGTCATGGTTCTTACTACAATTCTTAGCTCACACGAGCCGGGAAGCGAAAGCGATACTACACTCGCTCTTAGCTCAAAGGAGCCGGGAAGCGATAGCAATGGTTGATAATAAAATTGTTATTTCAAAAGAACCGGGAAGTGACGGTCATGGTTCTTACTACAATTGTTAGCACACACGAGCCGGGAAGCGAAAACGATACTACACTCGCTCTTAGCTCATAAGAGCCGGGAAGCGATTGTTAACTCAAAAGAGCCGGGAAGTGACAGTCATGGTTCTTACTACAATTGTTAGCTCACACAAGCCGGGAAGCGAAAGCGATACTACACTCGCTCTTAGCTCAAAGAAGCCGGGAAGCGATAGCAATGATTGATACTACAATTATTAACTCAAAAGAGCCGGGAAGCGACGGCCATGGTTGATACTACAATTGTTAACTCAAAAGAGCCGGGAAGTGACAGTCATGGTTCTTACTACAATTGTTAGCTCACACGAGCCGGGAAGCGAAAGCGATACTACACTCGCTCTTAGCTCAAAGGAGCCGGGAAGCGATAGCAATGGTTGATAATAAAATTGTTAGTTCAAAAGAACCGGGAAGTGACGGTCATGGTTCTTACTACAATTGTTAGCTCACACGAGCCGGGAAGCGAAAGCGATACTACACTCGCTCTTAGCTCAAAAGAGCCGGGAAGCGATAGCAATGGTTGATACTACAATTGTTAGCTCAAAAGAACCGGGAAGTGACGGTCATGGTTCTTACTACAATTGTTAGCTCACACTAGCCGGGAAGCGAAAGCGATACTACACTCGCTCTTAGCTCAAAAGAGCCGGGAAGCGATAGTAGTGGTTGATACTACAATTGTTAGCTCACACGAGCCGGGAAGCGAAAGCGATACTACACTCGATCTCAGCTCAAAAGAGCCGGAAAGCGATAGCAATGGTTGATAATAAAATTGTTAGTTCAAAAGAGCCGGGAAGCCACGGCGATGATTGATACTACAATTGTTAGCTCAAAAGATACCGGGAAGCGATGGAGATGGTTGATAATACAATTGTTAGCTCATAATAATAGCCGGGAAGCAATGGCGATACCACACTCGATCGTAGCTCAAAAGAGCCAAGAAGCGACCGCGATTGTTGATACTGCAATTGATAGCTCAAAATAACCGGGAAATGACGGTCATGGATCATACTACAATTGTTAGCACACACGAGCCGGGAAGCGAAAGCGATACTACATTTGCTCTTAGCTCAAAAGAGCCGGGAAGCGATAGCAATGGTTGATAATACAATTGTTAGCTCACGCGAGCCGGGAAGCGACGGAGATACCACACTCGATCTTAGCTCAAAAGAGCCAAGAAGCGACCGCGATTGTTGATACTACAATTGATAGCTCACACGTGCCGTGAAGCGAAAGCAATACTACACTCGCTCTTAGCTCAAAAGAGCCGGGAAGCGATAGCAATGGTTGCTACTACAATTGTTAGCTCAAAAGAACCGGGAAGTGACAGTCATGGTTCTTACTACAATTGTTAGCTCACACGAGCCGGGAAGCGAAAGTGATACTACACTCGCTCTTAGCTCAAAAGAGCCGGGAAGCGATAGCAATGGTTGCTACTACAATTGTTAGCTCAAAAGAACCGGGAAGTGACAGTCATGGTTCTTACTACAATTGTTAGCTCACACGAGCCGGGAAGCGAAAGTGATACTACACTCGCTCTTAGCTCAAAAGAGCCGGGAAGCGATAGCAATGGTTGATACTACAATTGTTAACTCACGCGAGCCGGGAAGCGATGGAGATACCACACTCGATCTTAGCTCAAAAGAGCCAAGAAGCGACCGCGATTGTTGCTACTACAATTGTTAGCTTAAAAGAACCGGGAAGTGACAGTCATGGTTCTTACTACAATTGTTAGCTCACACGAGCCGGGAAGCGAAAGCGATACTACACTCGCTCTTAGTTCAAAGGAGCCGGGAAGCTATAGCAATGGTTGATAATACAATTGTTAGTTCAAAAGAACCGGGAAGTGACGGTCATGGTTCTTACTACAATTCTTAGCTCACACGAGCCGGGAAGCGAAAGCGATACTACACTCGCTCTTAGCTCAAAAGAGGCGGGAAGCGATAGCAATGGTTGATACTACAATTGTTAACTCAAAAGAGCCGGGAAGCGACGGCCATGGTTGATACTACAATTGTTAGCTCACACGAGCCGGGAAGCGAAAGCGATACTACACTCGCTCTTAGCTCAAAGGAGCCGGGAAGCGATAGCAATGGTTGATAATAAAATTGTTAGTTCAAAAGAACCGGGAAGTGACAGTCATGGTTCTTACTACAATTGTTAGCTCACACGAGCCGGGAAGCGAAAGCGATACTACACTCGCTCTTCGCTCAAAAGAGCCGGGAAGCGATAGCAATGGTTGATACTACAATTATTAACTCAAAAGAGCCGGGAAGCGACGGCCATGGTTGATACTACAATTGTTAACTCAAAAGAGCCGGGAAGTGACAGTCATGGTTCTTACTACAATTGTTAGCTCACACGAGCCGGGAAGCGAAAGCGATACTACACTCGCTCTTAGCTCAAAGGAGCCGGGAAGCGATAGCAATGGTTGATAATAAAATTGTTAGTTCAAAAGAACCGGGAAGTGACGGTCATGGTTCTTACTACAATTGTTAGCTCACACGAGCCGGGAAGCGAAAGCGATACTACACTCGCTCTTAGCTCAAAAGAGCCGGGAAGCGATAGCAATGGTTGATACTACAATTGTTAGCTCAAAAGAACCGGGAAGTGACAGTCATGGTTCTTACTACAATTCTTAGCTCACACGAGCCGGGAAGCGAAAGCGATACTACATTCGCTCTTAGCTCAAAGGAGCCGGGAAGCGATAGCAATGGTTGATAATAAAATTGTTATTTCAAAAGAACCGGGAAGTGACGGTCATGGTTCTTACTACAATTGTTAGCACACACGAGCCGGGAAGCGAAAACGATACTACACTCGCTCTTAGCTCAAAAGAGCCGGGAAGCGATTGTTAACTCAAAAGAGCCGGGAAGTGACAGTCATGGTTCTTACTACAATTGTTAGCTCACACAAGCCGGGAAGCGAAAGCGATACTACACTCGCTCTTAGCTCAAAGAAGCCGGGAAGCGATAGCAATGGTTGATACTACAATTATTAACTCAAAAGAGCCGGGAAGCGACGGCCATGGTTGATACTACAATTGTTAACTCAAAAGAGCCGGGAAGTGACAGTCATGGTTCTTACTACAATTGTTAGCTCACACGAGCCGGGAAGCGAAAGCGATACTACACTCGCTCTTAGCTCAAAGGAGCCGGGAAGCGATAGCAATGGTTGATAATAAAATTGTTAGTTCAAAAGAACCGGGAAGTGACGGTCATGGTTCTTACTACAATTGTTAGCTCACACGAGCCGGGAAGCGAAAGCGATACTACACTCGCTCTTAGCTCAAAAGAGCCGGGAAGCGATAGCAATGGTTGATACTACAATTGTTAGCTCAAAAGAACCGGGAAGTGACGGTCATGGTTCTTACTACAATTGTTAGCTCACACTAGCCGGGAAGCGAAAGCGATACTACACTCGCTCTTAGCTCAAAAGAGCCGGGAAGCGATAGTAGTGGTTGATACTACAATTGTTAGCTCACACGAGCCGGGAAGCGAAAGCGATACTACTTACTCGATCTCAGCTCAAAAGAGCCGGAAAGCGATAGCAATGGTTGATAATAAAATTGTTAGTTCAAAAGAGCCGGGAAGCCACGGCGATGATTGATACTACAATTGTTAGCTCAAAAGAACCGGGAAGCGATGGAGATGGTTGATAATACAATTGTTAGCTCATAATAATAGCCGGGAAGCAATGGCGATACCACACTCGATCGTAGCTCAAAAGAGCCAAGAAGCGACCGCGATTGTTGATACTGCAATTGATAGCTCAAAATAACCGGGAAATGACGGTCATGGATCATACTACAATTGTTAGCACACACGAGCCGGGAAGCGAAAGCGATACTACATTTGCTCTTAGCTCAAAAGAGCCGGGAAGCGATAGCAATGGTTGATAATACAATTGTTAGCTCACGGGAGCCGGGAAGCGATGGAGATACCACACTCGATCTTAGCTCAAAAGAGCCAAGAAGCGACCGCGATTGTTGATACTACAATTGATAGCTCACACGTGCCGTGAAGCGAAAGCAATACTACACTCGCTCTTAGCTCAAAAGAGCCGGGAAGCGATAGCAATGGTTGCTACTACAATTGTTAGCTCAAAAGAACCGGGAAGTGACAGTCATGGTTCTTACTACAATTGTTAGCTCACACGAGCCGGGAAGCGAAAGTGATACTACACTCGCTCTTAGCTCAAAAGAGCCGGGAAGCGATAGCAATGGTTGCTACTACAATTGTTAGCTCAAAAGAACCGGGAAGTGACAGTCATGGTTCTTACTACAATTGTTAGCTCACACGAGCCGGGAAGCGAAAGTGATACTACACTCGCTCTTAGCTCAAAAGAGCCGGGAAGCGATAGCAATGGTTGATACTACAATTGTTAACGCAAAAGAGCCGGGAAGTGACAGTCATGGTTCTTACTACAATTGTTAGCTCACACGAGCCGGGAAGCGAAAGCGATACTACACTCGCTCTTAGTTCAAAGGATCCGGGAAGCTATAGCAATGGTTGATAATACAATTGTTAGTTCAAAAGAACCGGGAAGTGACGGTCATGGTTCTTACTACAATTGTTAGCTCACACGAGCCGGGAAGCGAAAGCGATACTACACTCGCTCTTAGCTCAAAAGAGCCGGGAAGCGATAGCAATGGTTGATACTACAATTGTTAACTCAAAAGAACCGGGAAGCGACGGCCATGGTTGATACTACAATTGTTAGCTCACACGAGCCGGGAAGCGAAAGCGATACTACACTCGCTCTTAGCTCAAAGGAGCCGGGAAGCGATAGCAATGGTTGATAATAAAATTGTTAGTTCAAAAGAACTGGGAAGTGACAGTCATGGTTCTTACTACAATTGTTAGCTCACACGAGCCGGGAAGCGAAAGCGATACTACACTCGCTCTTCGCTCAAAAGAGCCGGGAAGCGATAGCAATGGTTGATACTACAATTATTAACTCAAAAGAGCCGGGAAGCGACGGCCATGGTTGATACTACAATTGTTAACTCAAAAGAGCCGGGAAGTGACAGTCATGGTTCTTACTACAATTGTTAGCTCACACGAGCCGGGAAGCGAAAGCGATACTACACTCGCTCTTAGCTCAAAGGAGCCGGGAAGCGATAGCAATGGTTGATAATAAAATTGTTAGTTCAAAAGAACCGGTAAGTGACGGTCATGGTCCTTACTACAATTGTTAGCTCACACGAGCCGGGAAGCGAAAGCGATACTACACTCGCTCTTAGCTCAAAAGAGCCGGGGAAGCGATAGCAATGGTTGATACTACAATTGTTAACTCAAAAGAGCCGGGAAGCGACGGCCATGGTTGATACTACAATTGTTAACTCAAAAGAGCCGGGAAGCGACGGCCATGGTTGATACTACAATTGTTAGCTCAAAAGAGCCAAGAAGCGATGGCGATTGTTGATACTACAATTGTTAGCTCACACGAGCCGGAAAGCGATAGCAATGGTTGATAATACAATTAGCTCACGCGAGCCGGGAAGCGATGGAGATACTACACTCGTTCTTAGCTCAAAAGAGCCGGGAAGCGATAGCAATGGTTGATAATAAAATTGTTAGTTCAAAAGAACCGGGAAGTGACGGTCATAATTCTTACTAAAATTTTAGCTCACACGAGCCGGGAAGCGAAAGCGATACTACACTCGCTCTTAGCTCAAAAGAGCCGGGAAGCGATAGCAATGGTTGATACCACAATTGTTAACTCAAAACAGCCGGGAAGTGACAAAGAGCCGGGAAGCGATAGCAATGGTTGCTACTACAATTGAGCTCAAAAGAACCGGTAAGTGACGGTCATGGTTTATCAAAAGAGCCGGGAAGCGATAGCAATGGTTGCTACTACAATTGAGCTCAAAAGAACCGGGAAGTGACGGTCAAGGTTCATACTACAATTGTTAACTCACACGAGCCGGGAAGCGATAGCGATATTACACTCGATTTTAGCTCAAAATAGCCGAGTCAGCTCAAAATAGCAGCTCAAAAGAGCAGGGAAGCGATGGCTATTGTTGATACTACAATTGTTAGCTCAAAAGAGCCAAGAAGCGATGGCGATTGATGATACTACAATTGTTAGCTCACACGAGCCGGAAAGCGAAAGCGATACTACACTCGATCTCAGCTCAAAAGAGCCGGGAAGCGATAGCAATGGTTGATAATTCAATTGTTAGCTCACGCGAGCCGTGAAGCGAAAGCAATACTACACTCGCTCTTAGCTCAAAAGAGCCGGGACGCGATAGCAATGGTTGCTACTACAATTGTTAGCTGAAAAGAACCGGGAAGTGACAGTCATGGTTCTTACTACAATTGTTAGCTCACACGAGCCGGGAAGCGAAAGCGATACTACACTCGATCTCAGCTCAAAAGAGCCGGGAAGCGATAGCAATGGTTGATAATACAATTGTTAGCTCACGCGAGCCGGGAAGCGATGGAGATAGAAACTACACTCGATCTTAGACCAAAAGATCCTGGAAGCGATAGCGATATTACACTCGATTTTAGCTCAAAATAGCCAAGTACCGACGGCGATGGTTGATACTACAATTGTTAGTTCAAACGAGCCGGAAGCGATAGCGATATTACACTCGATCTCAGCTCAAAAGAGCCGGGAAGCGATGGCGATGGTTGATACTACAATTGCTTTATCTCAAAAGAACCGGGAATTGACGGCCATGGTTCATACTACAATTGTTAGCTCAAACGAGCCGGGGAGCGATAGCGATATTACACTCGATCTCACCTCAAAAGAGCCGGGAAGCGATGGCAATGGTTGATACTACAATTGTTAGCTCAAAAGAACCGGAATGCGATGGCGATATTATACTCGATCGCTGTGAAGCGATGGTGATATACTACACTTGATCTCAGCTTTAGAGCCAAGACACGACGGCAATAGTTGATAATATACTCTATCTTAGCACAAAAGAGCCGGGAAGCCACGGCGATGATTGATACTACAATTGTTAGCTCAAAAGAACCGGGAAGTGATGGAGATGGTTGATAATACAATGGTTAGCTCATAATAATAGCCGGGAAGCAATGGCGATACCACACTCGATCGTAGCTCAAAAGAGCCAAGAAGCGACCGCGATTGTTGATACTACAATTGATAGCTCAAAAGAACCGGGAAATGACGGTCATGGTTCATACTACAATTGTTAGCTCACACGAGCCGTGAAGCGAAAGCAATACTGCACTCGCTCTTAGATCAAAAGAGCCGGGAAGCGATAGCAATGGTTGCTACTACAATTGTTAGCTTAAAAGAACCGGGAAGTGACAATCATGGTTCTTACTACAATTGTTAGCTCACACGAGCCGGGATGCGTAAGCGACACTACACTCGCTCTTAGCTCAAAGGAGCCGGGAAGCGATAGCAATGGTTGCTACTACAATTGAGCTCAAAAGAACCGGTAAGTGACGGTCGTGGTTTATCAAAAGAGCCGGGAAGCGATAGCAATGGTTGCTACTACAATTGAGCTCAAAAGAACCGGGAAGTGACGGTCATGGTTCATACTACAATTGTTAACTCACACGAGCCGGGAAGCGATAGCGATATTACACTCGATTTTAGCTCAAAATAGCCGAGTCAGCTCAAAATAGCAGCTCAAAAGAGCAGGGAAGAGATGGCTATGGTTGATACTACAATTGTTAGCTCTAAAGAGCCAAGAAGCGATGGCGATTGTTGATACTACAATTGTTAGCTCACACGAGCCGGGAAGCGAAAGCGATACTACACTCGATCTCAGCTCAAAAGAGCCGGGAAGCGATAGCAATGGTTGATAATTCAATTGTTAGCTCACGCGAGCCGTGAAGCGAAAGCAATACTACACTCGCTCTTAGCTCAAAAGAGCCTGGACGCGATAGCAATGGTTGCTACTACAATTGTTAGCTGAAAAGAACCGGGAAGTGACAGTCATGGTTCTTACTACAATTGTTAGCTCACACGAGCCGGGAAGCGAAAGCGATACTACACTCGCTCTTAGCTCAAAGGAGCCGGGAAGCGATAGCAATGGTTGATAATAAAATTGTTAGATTCAAAAGAACCGGAAAGTGACGGTCATGGTTCTTACTACAATTGTTAGCTCACACGAGCCGGGAAGCGAAAGCGATACTACACTCGCTCTTAGCTCAAAAGAGCCGGGAAGCGATAGCAATGGTTGATACTACAATTGTTAACTCAAAAGAGCCGGGAAGTGACAGTCATGGTTCTTACTACAATTGTTAGCTCACCCGAGCCGGGAAGCGAAAGCGATACTACTACACTCGCTCTTAGCTCAAAGGAGCCGGGAAGCGATAGCAATGGTTGATAATAAAATTGTTAGTTCAAAAGAACCGGGAAGTGACGGTCATGGTTCTTACTACAATTGTTAGCTCACACGAGCCGGGAAGCGAAAGCGATACTACACTCGCTCTTAGCTCAAAAGAGCCGGGAAGCGATAGCAATGGTTGATACTACAATTGTTAGCTCAAAAGAACCGGGAAGTGACAGTCATGGTTCTTACTACAATTCTTAGCTCACACGAGCCGGGAAGCGAAAGCGATACTACACTCGCTCTTAGCTCAAAGGAGCCGGGAAGCGATAGCAATGGTTGATAATAAAATTGTTATTTCAAAAGAACCGGGAAGTGACGGTCATGGTTCTTACTACAATTGTTAGCACACACGAGCCGGGAAGCGAAAACGATACTACACTCGCTCTTAGCTCAAAAGAGCCGGGAAGCGATTGTTAACTCAAAAGAGCCGGGAAGTAACAGTCATGGTTCTTACTACAATTGTTAGCTCACACAAGCCGGGAAGCGAAAGCGATACTACACTCGCTCTTAGCTCAAAGAAGCCGGGAAGCGATAGCAATGGTTGATACTACAATTATTAACTCAAAAGAGCCGGGAAGCGACGGCCATGGTTGATACTACAATTGTTAACTCAAAAGAGCCGGGAAGTGACAGTCATGGTTCTTACTACAATTGCACCCGATTCGTTACGGATTAGCCCATAGTATGGGACATGGTTTGGTATGATTAGCGCATAGTATACAGCCATGGTCGTATTTTCATACCACATGGTACGGCGATTAAGCATACTATGGTTGATCGCCATATTTTGTAAAATCATCGCAATGGTTACGTATGACTTATTTTCAGATTAAACAGTGTGTGGTAGCGTACGTTGGTGTAGCCTGAAAAGCTTCGGAGGATTAGTTAGAATTCCATTTTAGCATGTTTAATTGGGCAGTTACCGTTATTTTAGTGTGGTACATATTAAACTACCAAAACTACAGGTATTAGTAAAATGTTAAGCGACCGGTTAAGGTTGCCGGCTTATACTGTGGCCGAAGATGTCTGTGACAACATCGTGGAAGTCGTTTGCTGCTACTAGGTAAGATTGTGCGCTGACATTATAGCATCACTAGGCTAGTTTTGTGTAGACACTAAACTGAGTGTTGTACGGCAATATTGGGTAAGGTTGTAGGGCAATACTGGGTGAGGTGTCTCAATACTGGGTAAGGTTGTACGGCAACACTAGGTAATGTTATGTGGCAATACTGAGTGAGGTTGTATCCTAATCTGTCTGATGTTTCCGGCAATACTGGGAAAGATTGTGTGCCAATAGTGGGTAAGGTTGTGCGGCAATACTGGGTGATGTTTTATGGCAATACGGGGTGATGTTTTATGGCAATACCGGATGAGGTTGTGTGTCGATACTGGGTGTGGTTGTACAGCAATACTGGGTGAGGTTGCACGGCAATACTGGGTGATGTTGTACGGCAATACTTGGTGATGGTATACGGCAATACTGGCTGAGGTTGTACGGTAATACTGGGTAAGGTTGCATGGCAATACTGGGTGATGTTGCACCATACGGCAATAGTGGGTAAAGTTGTGCGGCAATACTGGGTGAGATTGTCCGGCAATACTGGGTGAGATTGTCCGGCAATACTGGGTGAGTTTGTATGGCAATACTGGGTGAGGTTGCATGTCAATACCGGATGAGGTTGTGTGTCGATACTGGGTGTGGTTGTACAGCAATACTGGGTGAGGTTGTACGGCAATACTGGGTGAGGTTGTACGGCAATACTGGGTGAGGTTGTGCGGCAATACTGGGAGAGGTTGTACGGCAATACTGGGTGAGGTTGTACGGCAATACTAGGTGAGGTTGTGCGCTAATACTGGGCGATGTTGTACAGCAATACTGGGTGAGGTTGTACGGCAATACTGGGTAAGCTTGTTTGGCAATACTAGGTGAGGTTGTACGGCAATACTGGGTGAGGTTGTGCGGCAATACTGGGTGAGGTTGTGCAGCAATACTGGGTGAGGTTTTGCGGCAATACTGGGTGAGGTGTGAGGTTGTGCGGCAATACTGTGTGAGGTTGTATGACAATACTGGGTAAGCTTGTATGGCAATACTGGGTGAGGTTGTGCAGCAATACTGGGTCAGGTTGTGCGGCAATACTGTGTGAGGTTGTGTAGCCATACTGGGTCAGGTTGTGTAGCAATACTGGGTGAGGTTGTGTAGCAATACTGGGTGAGGTTGCGTAG
>CH001552.1:133473-146664 GCA_000149265.1 Ciona savignyi | reverse complement strand
GTCATGGTTGATACTACAATTGTTAGCTCACACGAGCCGGGAAGCGAAAGCGATACTACACTCGATCTCAGCTCAAAAGAGCCGGAAAGCGATTGCAATGGTTGATAATATAATTGTTAGTTCAAAAGAGCCGGGAAGCCACGGCGATGATTGATACTACAATTGTTAGCTCAAAAGAACCGGGAAGCGATGGAGATGGTTGATAATACAATTGTTAGCTCATAATAATAGCCGGGAAGCAATGGCGATACCACACTCGATCGTAGCTCAAAAGAGCCAAGAAGCGACCGCGATTGTTGATACTGCAATTGATAGCTCAAAATAACCGGGAAATGACGGTCATGGTTCATACTACAATTGTTAGCACACACGAGCCGGGAAGCGAAAGCGATACTACATTTGCTCTTAGCTCAAAAGAGCCGGGAAGCGATAGCAATGGTTGATAATACAATTGTTAGCTCACGCGAGCCGGGAAGCGATGGAGATACCACACTCGATCTTAGCTCAAAAGAGCCAAGAAGCGACCGCGATTGTTGATACTACAATTGATAGCTCACACGTGCCGTGAAACGAAAGCAATACTACAATCGCTCTTAGCTCAAAAGAGCCGGGAAGCGATAGCAATGGTTGCTACTACAATTGTTAGCTCAAAAGAACCGGGAAGTGACAGTCATGGTTCTTACTACAATTGTTAGCTCACACGAGCCGGGAAGCGAAAGTGATACTACACTCGCTCTTAGCTCAAAAGAGCCGGGAAGCGATAGCAATGGTTGATACTACAATTGTTAACTCAAAAGAGCCGGGAAGTGACAGTCATGGTTCTTACTACAATTGTTAGCTCACCGGGAAGCGAAAGCGATACTACACTCGCTCTTAGCTCATAGGAGCCGGGAAGCTATAGCAATGGTTGATAATACAATTGTTAGTTCAAAAGAACCGGGAAGTGACGGTCATGGTTCTTACTACAATTGTTAGCTCACACGAGCCGGGAAGCGAAAGCGATACTACACTCGCTCTTAGCTCAAAAGAGCCGAGAAGCGATAGCAATGGTTGATACTACAATTGTTAACTCAAAAAAGCCGGGAAGCGACGGCCATGGTTGATACTACAATTGTTAGCTCACAAGAGCCGGGAAGCGAAAGCGATACTACACTCGCTCTTAGCTCAAAGGAGCCGGGAAGCGATAGCAATGGTTGATAATAAAATTGTTAGTTCAAAAGAACCGGGAAGTGACGGTCATGGTTCTTACTACAATTTGTTAGCTCACACGAGCCGGGAAGCGAAAGCGATACTACACTCGCTCTTAGCTCAAAAGAGCCGGGAAGCGATAGCAATGGTTGATACTACAATTGTTAACTCAAAAGAGCCGGGAAGCGACGGCCATGGTTGATACTACAATTGTTAGCTCACAAGAGCCGGGAAGCGAAAGCGATACTACACTCGCTCTTAGCTCAAAGGAGCCGGGAAGCGATAGCAATGGTTGATAATAAAATTGTTAGTTCAAAAGAACCGGGAAGTGACGGTCATGGTTCTTACTACAATTTGTTAGCTCACACGAGCCGGGAAGCGAAAGCGATACTACACTCGCTCTTAGCTCAAAAGAGCCGGGAAGCGATAGCAATGGTTGATACTACAATTGTTAACTCAAAAGAGCCGGGAAGCGACGGCCATGGTTGATACTACAATTGTTAGCTCAAAAGAGCCAAGAAGCGATGGCGATTGTTGATACTACAACTGTTAGCTCATACGAGCCGGAAAGCGAACTCGATACTACAGTCGCTCTTAGCTTAAAAGAGCCGGGAAGCGATAGCAATGGTTGATAATACAATTAGCTCACGCGAGCCGGGAAGTGATGGAGATACTACACTCGTTCTTAGCTCAAAAGAGCCGGGAAGCGATAGCAATGGTTGATAATAAAATTGTTAGTTCAAAAGAACCGGGAAGTGACGGTCATGGTTCTTACTACAATTGTTAGTTCACACGAGCCGGGAAGCGAAAGCGATACTACACTCGCTCTTAGCTCAAAAGAGCCGGAAAGCGATAGCAATGGTTGATACTACAATTGTTATCTCACACGAGCCGGGAAG
This sequence comes from Ciona savignyi, assembly GCA_000149265.1. Lineage (NCBI taxonomy): Eukaryota > Metazoa > Chordata > Ascidiacea > Phlebobranchia > Cionidae > Ciona > Ciona savignyi. Next base: position 144,577 of record CH001552.1, on the reverse strand, counting down.
CGAAAGCGATACTACACTCGATCTCAGCTCAAAAGAGCCGGAAAGCGATTGCAATGGTTGATAATAAAATTGTTAGTTCAAAAGAGCCGGGAAGCCACGGCGATGATTGATACTACAATTGTTAGCTCAAAAGAACCGGGAAGCGATGGAGATGGTTGATAATACAATTGTTAGCTCATAATAATAGCCGGGAAGCAATGGCGATACCACACTCGATCGTAGCTCAAAAGAGCCAAGAAGCGACCGCGATTGTTGATACTGCAATTGATAGCTCAAAATAACCGGGAAATGACGGTCATGGTTCATACTACAATTGTTAGCACACACGAGCCGGGAAGCGAAAGCGATACTACATTTGCTCTTAGCTCAAAAGAGCCGGGAAGCGATAGCAATGGTTGATAATACAATTGTTAGCTCACGCGAGCCGGGAAGCGATGGAGATACCACACTCGATCTTAGCTCAAAAGAGCCAAGAAGCGACCGCGATTGTTGATACTACAATTGATAGCTCACACGTGCCGTGAAACGAAAGCGATACTACAATCGCTCTTAGCTCAAAGGAGCCGGGAAGCGATAGCAATGGTTGCTACTACAATTGTTAGCTCAAAAGAACCGGGAAGTGACAGTCATGGTTCTTACTACAATTGTTAGCTCACACGAGCCGGGAAGCGAAAGTGATACTACACTCGCTCTTAGCTCAAAAGAGCCGGGAAGCGATAGCAATGGTTGATACTACAATTGTTAACTCAAAAGAGCCGGGAAGTGACAGTCATGGTTCTTACTACAATTGTTAGCTCACCGGGAAGCGAAAGCGATACTACACTCGCTCTTAGCTCATAGGAGCCGGGAAGCTATAGCAATGGTTGATAATACAATTGTTAGTTCAAAAGAACCGGGAAGTGACGGTCATGGTTCTTACTACAATTGTTAGCTCACACGAGCCGGGAAGCGAAAGCGATACTACACTCGCTCTTAGCTCAAAAGAGCCGAGAAGCGATAGCAATGGTTGATACTACAATTGTTAACTCAAAAAAGCCGGGAAGCGACGGCCATGGTTGATACTACAATTGTTAGCTCACAAGAGCCGGGAAGCGAAAGCGATACTACACTCGCTCTTAGCTCAAAGGAGCCGGGAAGCGATAGCAATGGTTGATAATAAAATTGTTAGTTCAAAAGAACCGGGAAGTGACGGTCATGGTTCTTACTACAATTTGTTAGCTCACACGAGCCGGGAAGCGAAAGCGATACTACACTCGCTCTTAGCTCAAAAGAGCCGGGAAGCGATAGCAATGGTTGATACTACAATTGTTAACTCAAAAGAGCCGGGAAGCGACGGCCATGGTTGATACTACAATTGTTAGCTCAAAAGAGCCAAGAAGCGATGGCGATTGTTGATACTACAACTGTTAGCTCATACGAGCCGGAAAGCGAACTCGATACTACAGTCGCTCTTAGCTTAAAAGAGCCGGGAAGCGATAGCAATGGTTGATAATACAATTAGCTCACGCGAGCCGGGAAGTGATGGAGATACTACACTCGTTCTTAGCTCAAAAGAGCCGGGAAGCGATAGCAATGGTTGATAATACAATTGTTAGCTCACGCGAGCCGGGAAGCGATGGAGATACCACACTCGATCTTAGCTCAAAAGAGCCAAGAAGCGACCGCGATTGTTGATACTACAATTGATAGCTCACACGTGCCGTGAAGCGAAAGCAATACTACACTCGCTCTTAGCTCAAAAGAGCCGGGAAGCGATAGCAATGGTTGCTACTACAATTGTTAGCTCAAAAGAACCGGGAAGTGACAGTCATGGTTCTTACTACAATTGTTAGCTCACACGATCCGGGAAGCGAAAGCGATACTACACTCGCTCTTAGCTCAAAGGAGCCGGGAAGCGATAGCAATGGTTGATAATAAAATTGTTAGTTCAAAAGAACCGGGAAGTGACGATCATGGTTCTTACTACAATTGTTAGCTCACACGAGCCGGGAAGCGAAAGCGATACTACACTCGCTCTTAGCTCAAAAGAGCCGGGAAGCGATAGCAATGGTTGATACTACAATTGTTAACTCAAAAGAGCCGGGAAGCGACGGCCATGGTTGATACCACAATTGTTAGCTCAAAAGAGCCAAGAAGCGCCGGGTACAATTGTTAACTCACACGAGCCGGGAAGCGAAAGCGATACTACACTCGCTCTTAGCTCAATAGAGCCGGAAAGCGATAGCAATGGTTGATAATACAATTGTTAGCTCAAAAGAACCGGGAAGTGACGGTCATGGTTCTTACTACAATTGTTAGCTCACACGAGCCGGGAAGCGAAAGCGATACTACACTCGCTCTTAGCTCAAAGGAGCCGGGAAGCGATAGCAATGGTTGATAATAAAATTGTTAGTTCAAAAGAACCGGGAAGTGACGGTCACGGTTCTTACTACAATTGTTAGCACACACGAGCCGGGAAGCGAAAACGATACTACACTCGCTCTTAGCTCAAAAGAGCCGGGAAGCGATAGCAATGGTTGATACTACAATTGTTAACTCAAAAGAGCCGGGAAGTGACAGTCATGGTTCTTACTACAATTGTTAGCTCACACGAGCCGGGAAGCGAAAGCGATACTACACTCGCTCTTAGCTCACACGAGCCTGGAGGCGAAAGCGATACTACACTCGCTCTTAGCTCAGAGGAGCCGGGAAGCGATAGCAATGGTTGATAATAAAATTGTTAGTTCAAAAGAACCGGGAAGTGACGGTCATGGTTCTTACTACAATTGTTAGCTCACACGAGCCTGGAGGCGAAAGCGTTACTACACTCGCTCTTAGCTCAAAGGAGCCGGGAAGCGATAGCAATGGTTGATAATAAAATTGTTAGTTCAAAAGAACCGGGAAGTGACGGTCATGGTTCTTACTACAATTTGTTAGCTCACACGATGCCGGGAAGTCGAAAGCGATACTACACTCGCTCTTAGCTCAAAAGAGCCGGGAAGCGATAGCAATGGTTGATACTACAATTGTTAACTCAAAAGAGCCGGGAAGCGACGGCCATGGTTGATACTACAATTGTTAGCTCAAAAGTGCCAAGAAGCGATGGCGTTTGTTGATACTACAACTGTTAGCTCACACGAGCCGGAAAGCGAACTCGATACTACAGTCGCTCTTAGCTTAAAAGAGCCGGGAAGCGATAGCAATGGTTGATAATACAATTAGCTCACACGAGCCGGGAAGCGATAGCGATACTACACTCGATTTTAGCTCAAAATAGCCGAGTCAGCTCAAAATAGCAGCTCAAAAGAGCAGGGAAGCGATGGCTATTGTTGATACTACAATTGTTAGCTCAAAAGAGCCAAGAAGCGATGGCGATTGTTGATACTACAATTGTTAGCTCACACGAGCCGGGAAGCGAAAGCGATGCTACACTCGATCTCAGCTCAAAAAAGCCGGGAAGCGATAGCAATGGTTGATAATAAAATTGTTAGTTCAAAAGAACCGGGAAGTGACGGTCATGGTTCTTACTACAATTGTTAGTTCACACGAGCCGGGAAGCGAAAGCGATAGATACTACACTCGCTCTTAGCTCAAAAGAGCCGGAAAGCGATAGCAATGGTTGATACTACAATTGTTAGCTCACACGAGCCGGGAAGCGAAAGGGATACTACACTCGATCTCAGCTCAAAAGAGCCGGAAAGCGATAGCAATGGTTGATAATACAATTGTTAGCTCAAGCGAGCCGGGAAGCGATGGAGATACCACACTCGATCTTAGCTCAAAAGAGCCAAGAAGCGACCGCGATTGTTGATACTACAATTGATAGCTCACACGAGCCGTGAAGCGAAAGCAATACTACACTCGCTCTTAGCTCAAAAGAGCCGGGAAGCGATAGCAATGGTTGATAATACAATTGTTAGCTCAAAAGAACCGGGAAGTGACGGTCATGGTTCTTACTACAATTGTTAGCTCACACGAGCCGGGAAGCGAAAGCGATACTACACTCGCTCTTCGCTCAAAAGAGCCGGGAAGCGATAGCAATGGTTGATACTACAATTGTTAACTCAAAAGAGCCGGGAAGCGACGGCCATGGTTGATACTACAATTGTTAGCTCAAAAGAGCCAAGAAGCGATGGCGATTGTTGATACTACAACTGTTAGCTCACACGAGCCGGAAAGCGAATTCGATACTACAGTCGCTCTTAGCTTAAAAGAGCCGGGAAGCGATAGCAATGGTTGATAATACAATTAGCTCACGCGAGCCGGGAAGCGATGGAGATACTACACTCGTTCTTAGCTCAAAAGAGCCGGGAAGCGAAAGCAATGGTTGCTACTACAATTGAGCTCAAAAGAACCGGGAAGTGACGGTCATGGTTCATACTACAATTGTTAGCTCACACGAGCCGGGAAGCGATAGCGATACTACACTCGATTTTAGCTCAAAATAGCCGAGTCAGCTCAAAATAGCAGCTCAAAAGAGCAGGGAAGCGATGGCTATTGTTGATACTACAATTGTTAGCTCAAAATAGCCAAGAAGCGATGGCGATTTTTGATACTACAATTGTTAGCTCACACGAGCCGGGAAGCGAAAGCGATGCTACACTCGATCTCAGCTCAAAAGAGCCGGGAAGCGATAGCAATGGTTGATAATACAATTGTTAGCTCACGCGAGCCGGGAAGCGATGGAGATACCACACTCGATCTTAGTTCAAAAGAGCCAAGAATCGACCGCGATTGTTGATACTACAATTGATAGCTCACACGAGCCGTGAAGCGAAAGCAATACTACACTCGCTCTTAGCTCAAAAGAGCCGGGTCGCGATAGCAATGGTTGCTACTACAATTGTTAGCTCAAAAGAACCGTGAAGTGACAGTCATGGTTCTTACTACAATTGTTAGCTCACACGAGCCGGGAAGCGAAAGCGATACTACACTCGCTCTTAGCTCAAAGGAGCCGGGGAAGCGATAGCAATGGTTGATAATAAAATTGTTAGTTCAAAAGAACCGGGAAGTGACGGTCATGGTTCTTACTACAATTGTTAGCTCACACGAGCCGGGAAGCGAAAACGATACTACACTCGCTCTTAGCTCAAAAGAGCCGGGAAGCGATAGTAGTGGTTGATACTACAATTGTTAGCTCACACGAGCCGGGAAGCGAAAGCGATACTACACTCGATCTCAGCTCAAAAGAGCCGGAAAGCGATAGCAATGGTTGATAATAAAATTGTTAGTTCAAAAGAGCCGGGAAGCCACGGCGATGATTGATACTACAATTGTTAGCTCAAAAGAACCGGGAAGCGATGGAGATGGTTGATAATACAATTGTTAGCTCATAATAATAGCCGGGAAGCAATGGCGATACCACACTCGATCGTAGCTCAAAAGAGCCAAGAAGCGACCGCGATTGTTGATACTGCAATTGATAGCTCAAAATAACCGGGAAATGACGGTCATGGTTCATACTACAATTGTTAGCACACACGAGCCGGGAAGCGAAAGCGATACTACATTTGCTTTTAGCTCAAAAGAGCACCGGGAAGCTGATAGCAATGGTTGATAATACAATTGTTAGCTCACGCGAGCCGGGAAGCGATGGAGATACCACACTCGATCTTAGCTCAAAAGAGCCAAGAAGCGACGGCGATTGTTGATACTACAATTGATAGCTCACACGTGCCGTGAAGCGAAAGCAATACTACACTCGCTCTTAGCTCAAAAGAGCCGGGAAGCGATAGCAATGGTTGCTACTACAATTGTTAGCTCAAAAGAACCGGGAAGTGACTGTCATGGTTCTTACTACAATTGTTAGCTCACACGAGCCGGGAAGCGAAAGTGATACTACACTCGCTCTTAGCTCAAAAGAGCCGGGAAGCGATAGCAATGGTTGATACTACAATTGTTAACTCAAAAGAGCCGGGAAGCGACGGCCATGGTTGATACTACAATTGTTAGCTCAAAAGAGCCAAGAAGCGATGGCGTTTGTTGATACTACAACTGTTAGCTCACACGAGCCGGAAAGCGAACTCGATACTACAGTCGCTCTTAGCTTAAAAGAGCCGGGAAGCGATAGCAATGGTTGATAATACAATTAGCTCACGCGAGCCGGGAAGTGATGGAGATACTACACTCGTTCTTAGCTAAAAAAAACCGGGAAGCGAAAGCAATGGTTGCTACTACAATTGAGCTCAAAAGAACCGGGAAGTGACGGTCATGGTTCATACTACAATTGTTAGCTCACACGAGCCGGGAAGCGATAGCGATACTACACTCGATTTTAGCTCAAAATAGCCGAGTCAGCTCAAAATAGCAGCTCAAAAGAGCAGGGAAGCGATGGCTATTGTTGATACTACAATTGTTAGCTCAAAAGAGCCAAGAAGCGATGGCGATTGTTGATACTACAATTGTTAGCTCACACGAGCCGTGAAGCGAAAGCGATGCTACACTCGATCTCAGCTCAAAAAAGCCGGGAAGCGATAGCAATGGTTGATAATAAAATTGTTAGTTCAAAAGAACCGGGAAGTGACGGTCATGGTTCTTACTACAATTGTTAGTTCACACGAGCCGGGAAGCGAAAGCGATAGATACTACACTCGCTCTTAGCTCAAAAGAGCCGGAAAGCGATAGCAATGGTTGATACTACAATTGTTAGCTCACACGAGCCGGGAAGCGAAAGCGATACTACACTCGATCTCAGCTCAAAAGAGCCGGAAAGCGATAGCAATGGTTGATAATACAATTGTTAGCTCAAGCGAGCCGGGAAGCGATGGAGATACCACACTCGATCTTAGCTCAAAAGAGCCAAGAAGCGACCGCGATTGTTGATACTACAATTGATAGCTCACACGAGCCGTGAAGCGAAAGCAATACTACACTCGCTCTTAGCTCAAAAGAGCCGGGAAGCGATAGCAATGGTTGATAATACAATTGTTAGCTCAAAAGAACCGGGAAGTGACGGTCATGGTTCTTACTACAATTGTTAGCTCACACGAGCCGGGAAGCGAAAGCGATACTACACTCGCTCTTAGCTCAAAGGAGCCGGGAAGCGATAGCAATGGTTGATAATAAAATTATTAGTTCAAAAGAACCGGGAAGTGACGGTCATGGTTCTTACTACAATTGTTAGCACACACGAGCCGGGAAGCGAAAACGATACTACACTCGCTCTTAGCTCAAAAGAGCCGGGAAGCGATAGCAATGGTTGATACTACAATTGTTAACTCAAAAGAGCCGGGAAGTGACAGTCATGGTTCTTACTACAATTGTTAGCTCACACGAGCCGGGAAGCGAAAGCGATACTACACTCGCTCTTAGCTCACACGAGCCTGGAGGCGAAAGCGATACTACACTCGCTCTTATCTCAAAGGAGACGGGAAGTGACAGTCATGGTTCTTACTACAATTGTTAGCTCACACGAGCCGGGAAGCGAAAGCGATACTACACTCGCTCTTAGTTCAAAGGAGCCGGGAAGCTATAGCAATGGTTGATAATACAATTGTTAGTTCAAAAGAACCGGGAAGTGAGTCATGGTTCTTACTACAATTGTTAGCTCACACGAGCCGGGAAGCGAAAGCGATACTACACTCGCTCTTAGCTCAAAAGAGCCGGGAAGCGATAGCAATGGTTGATACTACAATTGTTAGCTCACACGAGCCGGGAAGCGAAAGCGATAATACACTCACTCTTAGCTCAAAAGAGCCGGGAAGCGATAGCAATGGTTGATACTACAATTGTTAACTCAAAAGAGCCGGGAAGCGACGGCCATGGTTGATACTACAATTGTTAGCTCACACGAGCCGGGAAGCGAAAGCGATACTACACTCGCTCTTAGCTCAAAGGAGCCGGGAAGCGATAGCAATGGTTGATAATAAAATTGTTTGTTCAAAAGAACCGGGAAGTGACGGTCATGGTTCTTACTACAATTGTTAGCTCACACGAGCCGGGAAGCGAAAGCGATACTACACTCGCTCTTAGCTCAAAAGAGCCGGGAAGCGATAGCAATGGTTGATACTACAATTGTTAACTCAAAAGAGCCGGGAAGCGACGGCCATGGTTGATACTACAATTGTTAGCTCAAAAGAGCCAAGAAGCGATGGCGTTTGTTGATACTACAACTGTTAGCTCACACGAGCCGGAAAGCGAACTCGATACTACAGTCGCTCTTAGCTTAAAAGAGCCGGGAAGCGATAGCAATGGTTGATAATACAATTAGCTCACGCGAGCCGGGAAGCGATGGAGATACTACACTCGTTCTTAGCTCAAAAGAGCCGGGAAGCGAAAGCAATGGTTGCTACTAAAATTGAGCTCAAAAGAACCGGGAAGTGACGGTCATGGTTCATACTACAATTGTTAGCTCACACGAGCCGGGAAGCGATAGCGATACTACACTCGATTTTAGCTCAAAATAGCCGAGTCAGCTCAAAATAGCAGCTCAAAAGAGCAGGGAAGCGATGGCTATTGTTGATACTACAATTGTTAGCTCAAAAGAGCCAAGAAGCGATGGCGATTTTTGATACTACAATTGTTAGCTCACACGAGCCGGGAAGCGAAAGCGATGCTACACTCGATCTCAGCTCAAAAGAGCCGGGAAGCGATAGCAATGGTTGATAATACAATTGTTAGCTCACGCGAGCCGGGAAGCGATGGAGATACCACACTCGATCTTAGTTCAAAAGAGCCAAGAATCGACCGCGATTGTTGATACTACAATTGATAGCTCACACGAGCCGTGAAGCGAAAGCAATACTACACTCGCTCTTAGCTCAAAAGAGCCGGGAAGCGATAGCAATGGTTGCTACTACAATTGTTAGCTCAAAAGAACCGGGAAGTGACAGTCATGGTTCTTACTACAATTGTTAGCTCACACGAGCCGGGAAGCGAAAGCGATACTACACTGGCTCTTAGCTCAAAGGAGCCGGGAAGCGATAGCAATGGTTGATAATAAAATTGTTAGTTCAAACGAACCGGGAAGTGACGGTCATGGTTCTTACTACAATTGTTAGCTCACACGAGCCGGGAAGCGAAAGCGATACTACACTCGCTCTTAGCTCAAAAGAGCCGGGAAGCGATAGCAATGGTTGATACTACAATTGTTAACTCAAAAGAGCCGGGAAGCGACGGCTATGGTAGATACCACAATTGTTAGCTCAAAAGAGCCAAGAAGCGCCGGGTACAATTGTTAACTCACACGAGCCGGGAAGCGAAAGCGATACTACACTCGCTCTAAGCTCAAAAGAGCCGGGAAGCGATAGCAATGGTTGATAATACAATTGTTAGCTCACGCGAGCCAGGAAGCGATGGAGATACCACACTCGATCTTAGCTCAAAAGAACCAAGAAGCGACCGCGATTGTTGATACTACAACTCTTAGCTCACACGAGCCGTGAAGCGAAAGCGTTACTACACTCGCTCTTAGCTCAAAAGAGCCGGGAAGCGATAGCAATGGTTGATACTACAATTGTTAACTCAAAAGAGCCGGGAAGCGACGGCCATGGTTGATACTACAATTGTTAGCTCAAAAGAGCCAAGAAGCGATGGCGATTGTTGATAATACAACTGTTAGCTCATACGAGCCGGAAAGCGAACTCGATACTACAGTCGCTCTTAGCTTAAAAGAGCCGGGAAGCGATAGCAATGGTTGATAATACAATTAGCTCACGCGAGCCGGGAAGTGATGGAGATACTACACTCGTTCTTAGCTCAAAAGAGCCGGGAAGCGATAGCAATGGTTGATAATACAATTGTTAGCTCACGCGAGCCGGGAAGCGATGGAGATACCACACTCGATCTTAGCTCAAAAGAGCCAAGAAGCGACCGCGATTGTTGATACTACAATTGATAGCTCACACGTGCCGTGAAGCGAAAGCAATACTACACTCGCTCTTAGATCAAAAGAGCCGGGAAGCGATAGCAATGGTTGCTACTACAATTGTTAGCTCAAAAGAACCGGGAAGTGACAGTCATGGTTCTTACTACAATTGTTAGCTCACACGAGCCGGGAAGCGAAAGTGATACTACACTCGCTCTTAGCCTCAAAAGAGCCGGGAAGCGATAGCAATGGTTGATACTACAATTGTTAACTCAAAAGAGCCGGGAAGTGACAGTCATGGTTCTTACTACAATTGTTAGCTCACACGAGCCGGGAAGCGAAAGCGATACTACACTCGCTCTTAGTTCAAAGGAGCCGGGAAGCTATAGCAATGGTTGATAATACAATTGTTAGTTCAAAAGAACCGGGAAGTGACGGTCATGGTTCTTACTACAATTGTTAGCTCACACGAGCCGGGAAGCGAAAGCGATACTACACTCGCTCTTAGCTCAAAAGAGGCGGGAAGCGATAGCAATGGTTGATACTACAATTGTTAACTCAAAAGAGCCGGGAAGCGACGGCCATGGTTGATACTAGGGGAAAGTCGGGACCAGTGAGCCACTTTTTCGAAAATGTTTCATAAGATTTCTATGGTTGATGCACTTGCGTTAAAAACAAGTGTTACCAGTGCTACCATATTTGAAGTTTATTTTGATAACGTTTGAAGCTTTTTAAATGTAAGCTGTGCTGACAGGGGCCTAAAATGTACCAAGACTCAAAGTGGCTCAAGGGTCCCCTACGGTTGGGTCCTTTGAGCCACCCTATTAGGGGCCTTTGAGCCACTTTAAAATTAACAGTTATTTTGATTGTTAATCACATAACTCAATCAATTTAGTTACCACAACCCACTTTAAACAAACAAAAGTTTTATTAACACTTACTACAGTACTGTTATATTTATTACTGCGAACAGTTAACACTTGTAAAATGTATCACCCCCACAATTGTCTCATATATTGCATCCGTTCAAATGTATATTTAGACTGGTCTGCAGTGAACTGTTTTATTTCGTTTGATCTAATGGCGGTACCAATATACATGGGGGATTATACTATTTGTACAATTTTATCAATTGAAACAGAATGTATATCCTGTAAGACCGGGTCTACAAAACCATCGGACTTTGGATGTTTTAGAAGAAAAATATAATTCCAGTTCTTGCTGCAGCTTGCATACAAAAAAGGGCTCTTTTCCCATCGTATTCTACTTCAACAAAATCATCAACTTTTGCATCAGAAGATAACACCATGTTAAAACCTT
>CH001552.1:97708-126825 GCA_000149265.1 Ciona savignyi | reverse complement strand
ATGGAGTTTTTTCTTCTGCACGCCATTTTCCAGAATTTTACATTACCATTTTCACAATCTACCAGTTTGGTGGGCAATATAGTCTTTTAGCAGCAGGGCAGCTTTTTAAGTAGTTGTAGAAACACCGTGGAGCTTTCACATATTGTTCAACCTTTTCTGGCATAGCAACAATTGGTCTTCACATTTCACATTCTAGTATCTTCCTTTTCTATATGGGGTCCAATTATCAAAAGTTGTTGGAAAGTTGACTTGGTTATTCTAAAGTTCTTATTCCATCATTAAAGTGTAGCTCCCTGTGCCAGGTTAAATTCTCCCATATTGGATAGGTTTTGAAATATAAAGAACCGGGAATTGACGGTCATGGTTCTTACTACAATTGTTAGCTCACACGAGCCGGGAAGCGAAACGGATACTACACTCGCTCTTAGCTCAAAAGAGCCGGGAAGCGATAGCAATGGTTGATACTACAATTGTTAGCTCAAAAGAACCGGGAAGTGACAGTCATGGTTCTTACTACAATTCTTAGCTCACACGAGCCGGGAAGCGAAAGCGATACTACACTCGCTCTTAGCTCAAAGGAGCCGGGAAGCGATAGCAATGGTTGATAATAAAATTGTTAGTTCAAAAGAACCGGGAAGTGACGGTCATGGTCCTTACTACAATTGTTAGCACACACGAGCCGGGAAGCGAAAACGATACTACACTCGCTCTTAGCTCAAAAGAGCCGGGAAGCGATATCAATGGTTGATACTACAATTGTTAACTCAAAAGAGCCGGGAAGTGACGGTCATGGTTCTTACTACAATTGTCAGCTCACACGAGCCGGGAAGCGAAAGCGATACTACACTCGCTCTTAGCTCAAAGGAGCCGGGAAGCGATAGCAATGGTTGATATTAAAATTGTTAGTTCAAAAGAACCGGGAAGTGACGGTCATGGTTCTTACTACAATTGTTAGCTCACACTAGCCGGGAAGCGAAAGCGATACTACACTCGCTCTTAGCTCAAAAGAGCCGGGAAGCGATAGTAGCGGTTGATACTACAATTGTTAGCTCACACGAGCCGGGAAGCGAAAGCGATACTACACTCGATCTCAGCTCAAAAGAGCCGGAAAGCGATAGCAATGGCTTGATAATAAAATTGTTAGTTCAAAAGAGCCGGGAAGCCACGGCGATGATTGATACTACAATTGTTAGCTCAAAAGAACCGGGAAGCGATGGAGATGGTTGATAATACAATTGTTAGCTCATAATAATAGCCGGGAAGCAATGGCGATACCACACTCGATCGTAGCTCAAAAGAGCCAAGAAGCGACCGCGATTGTTGATACTGCAATTGATAGCTCAAAATAACCGGGAAATGACGGTCATGGTTCATACTACAATTGTTAGCACACACGAGCCGGGAAGCGAAAGCGATACTACATTTGCTCTTAGCTCAAAAGAGCCGGGAAGCGATAGCAATGGTTGATAATACAATTGTTAGCTCACGCGAGCCGGGAAGCGATGGAGATACCACACTCGATCTTAGCTCAAAAGAGCCAAGAAGCGACCGCGATTGTTGATACTACAATTGATAGCTCACACGTGCCGTGAAGCTGATGGAGATACTACACTCGTTCTTAGCTCAAAAGAGCCGGGAAGCGATAGCAATGGTTGATAATAAAATTGTTAGTTCAAAAGAACCGGGAAGTGACGGTCATGGTTCTTACTACAATTGTTAGTTCACACGAGCCGGGAAGCGAAAGCGATACTACACTCGCTCTTAGCTCAAAAGAGCCGGAAAGCGATAGCAATGGTTGATACTACAATTGTTAGCTCACACGAGCCGGGAAGCGAAAGCGATACTACACTCGATCTCAGCTCAAAAGAGCCGGAAAGCGATAGCAATGGTTGATAATACAATTGTTAGCTCAAGCGAGCCGGGAAGCGATGGAGATACCACACTCGATCTTAGCTCAAAAGAGCCAAGAAGCGACCGCGATTGTTGATACTACAATTGATAGCTCACACGAGCCGTGAAGCGAAAGCAATACTACACTCGCTCTTAGCTCAAAAGAGCCGGGAAGCGATAGCAATGGGTTGCTACTACAATTGTTAGCTCAAAAGAACCGGGAAGTGACAGTCATGGGTTCTTACTACAATTGTTAGCTCACACGAGCCGGGAAGCGAAAGCGATACTACACTGGCTCTTAGCTCAAAGGAGCCGGGAAGCGATAGCAATGGTTGATAATAAAATTGTTAGTTCAAACGAACCGGGAAGTGACGGTCATGGTTCTTACTACAATTGTTAGCTCACACGAGCCGGGAAGCGAAAGCGATACTACACTCGCTCTTAGCTCAAAAGAGCCGGGAAGCGATAGCAATGGTTGATACTACAATTGTTAACTCAAAAGAGCCGGGAAGCGACGGCTATGGTAGATACCACAATTGTTAGCTCAAAAGAGCCAAGAAGCGCCGGGTACAATTGTTAACTCACACGAGCCGGGAAGCGAAAGCGATACTACACTCGCTCTAAGCTCAAAAGAGCCGGGAAGCGATAGCAATGGTTGATAATACAATTGTTAGCTCACGCGAGCCAGGAAGCGATGGAGATACCACACTCGATCTTAGCTCAAAAGAACCAAGAAGCGACCGCGATTGTTGATACTACAACTCTTAGCTCACACGAGCCGTGAAGCGAAAGCGTTACTACACTCGCTCTTAGCTCAAAAGAGCCGGGAAGCGATAGCAATGGTTGATACTACAATTGTTAGCTCAAAAGAACCGGGAAGTGACAGTCATGGTTCTTACTACAATTGTTAGCTCACACGAGCCGGGAAGCGAAAGCGATACTACACTCGCTCTTAGCTCAAACGAGCCGGGAAGCGATAGCAATGGTTGATAATAAAATTATTAGTTCAAAAGAACCGGGAAGTGACGGTCATGGTTCTTACTACAATTGTTAGCACACACGAGCCGGGAAGCGAAAACGATACTACACTCGCTCTTAGCTCAAAAGAGCCGGGAAGCGATAGCAATGGTTGATACTACAATTGTTAACTCAAAAGAGCCGGGAAGTGACAGTCATGGTTCTTACTACAATTGTTAGCTCACACGAGCCGGGAAGCGAAAGCGATACTACACTCGCTCTTAGCTCACACGAGCCTGGAGGCGAAAGCGATACTACACTCGCTCTTATCTCTTTTTGTTAGGGAAGTGACAGTCATGGTTCTTACTACAATTGTTAGCTCACACGAGCCGGGAAGCGAAAGCGATACTACACTCGCTCTTAGTTCAAAGGAGCCGGGAAGCTATAGCAATGGTTGATAATACAATTGTTAGTTCAAAAGAACCGGGAAGTGAGTCATGGTTCTTACTACAATTGTTAGCTCACACGAGCCGGGAAGCGAAAGCGATACTACACTCGCTCTTAGCTCAAAAGAGCCGGGAAGCGATAGCAATGGTTGATACTACAATTGTTAGCTCACACGAGCCGGGAAGCGAAAGCGATAATACACTCATTCTTAGCTCAAAAGAGCCGGGAAGCGATAGCAATGGTTGATACTACAATTGTTAACTCAAAAGAGCCGGGAAGCGACGGCCATGGTTGATACTACAATTGTTAGCTCACACGAGCCGGGAAGCGAAAGCGATACTACACTCGCTCTTAGCTCAAAGGAGCCGGGAAGCGATAGCAATGGTTGATAATAAAATTGTTAGTTCAAAAGAACCGGGAAGTGACGGTCATGGTTCTTACTACAATTGTTAGCTCACACGAGCCGGGAAGCGAAAGCGATACTACACTCGCTCTTCGCTCAAAAGAGCCGGGAAGCGATAGCAATGGGTGATACTACAATTGTTAACTCAAAAGAGCCGGGAAGCGACGGCCATGGTTGATACTACAATTGTTAGCTCAAAAGAGCCAAGAAGCGATGGCGATTGTTGATACTACAACTGTTAGCTCACACGAGCCGGAAAGCGAATTCGATACTACAGTCGCTCTTAGCTTAAAAGAGCCGGGAAGCGATAGCAATGGTTGATAATACAATTAGCTCACGCGAGCCGGGAAGCGATGGAGATACTACACTCGTTCTTAGCTCAAAAGAGCCGGGAAGCGAAAGCAATGGTTGCTACTAAAATTGAGCTCAAAAGAACCGGGAAGTGACGGTCATGGTTCATACTACAATTGTTAGCTCACACGAGCCGGGAAGCGATAGCGATACTACACTCGATTTTAGCTCAAAATAGCCGAGTCAGCTCAAAATAGCAGCTCAAAAGAGCAGGGAAGCGATGGCTATTGTTGATACTACAATTGTTAGCTCAAAAGAGCCAAGAAGCGATGGCGATTTTTGATACTACAATTGTTAGCTCACACGAGCCGGGAAGCGAAAGCGATGCTACACTCGATCTCAGCTCAAAAGAGCCGGGAAGCGATAGCAATGGTTGATAATACAATTGTTAGCTCACGCGAGCCGGGAAGCGATGGAGATACCACACTCGATCTTAGTTCAAAAGAGCCAAGAATCGACCGCGATTGTTGATACTACAATTGATAGCTCACACGAGCCGTGAAGCGAAAGCAATACTACACTCGCTCTTAGCTCAAAAGAGCCGGGTCGCGATAGCAATGGTTGCTACTACAATTGTTAGCTCAAAAGAACCGGGAAGTGACAGTCATGGTTCTTACTACAATTGTTAGCTCACACGAGCCGGGAAGCGAAAGCGATACTACACTCGCTCTTAGCTCAAAGGAGCCGGGAAGCGATAGCAATGGTTGATAATAAAATTGTTAGTTCAAAAGAAACGGGAAGTGACGGTCATGGTTCTTACTACAATTGTTAGCTCACACGAGCCGGGAAGCGAAAGCGATACTACACTCGCTCTTAGCCCAAAAGAACCGGGAAGTGCCGGTCATGGTTCTTACTACAATTGTTAGCTCACACGAGCCGGGAAGCGAAAGCGACACTACACTCGCTCTTAGCTCAAAAGAGCCGGGAAGCGATAGCAATGGTTGATACTACAATTGTTAACTCAAAAGAGCCGGGAAGTGACAGTCATGGTTCTTACTACAATTGTTAGCTCACACGAGCCGGGAAGCGAAAGCGATACTACACTAGCTCTTAACTCAAAGGAGCCGGGAAGCGATAGCAATGGTTGATAATAAAATTGTTAGTTCAAAAGAAACGGGAAGTGACGGTCATGGTTCTTACTACAATTGTTAGCTCACACGAGCCGGGAAGCGAAAGCGATACTACACTCGCTCTTAGCCCAAAAGAGCCGGGAAGCGATAGCAATGGTTGATACTACAATTGTTAACTCAAAAAAGCCGGGAGGCGACGGCCATGGTTGATACTACAATTGTTAGCTCAAAAGAGCCAAGAAGCGATGGCGATTGTTAATACTACAATTGTTAGCTCACACGAGCCGGAAAGCGAAAGCGATACTACACTCGCTCTTAGCTCAAAAGAGCCGGGAAGCGATAGCAATGGTTGATAATACAATTGGCTCAAGCGAGCCGGGAAGCGATGGAGATACTACACTCGTTCTTAGCTCAAAAGAGCCGGGAAGCGATAGCAATGGTTGCTACTACAATTGAGCTCAAAAGAACCGGTAAGTGACGGTCATGGTTTATCAAAAGAGCCGGGAAGCGATAGCAATGGTTGCTACTACAATTGAGCTCAAAAGAACCGGTAAGTGACGGTCATGGTTTATCAAAAGAGCCGGGAAGCGATAGCAATGGTCGCTACTACAATTGAGCTCAAAAGAACCGGGAAGTGACGGTCATGGTTCATACTACAATTGTTAGCTCACACGAGCCGGGAAGCGATAGCGATATTACACTCGATTTTAGCTCAAAATAGCCGAGTCAGCTCAAAATAGCAGGGAAGCGATGGCTATGGTTGATACTACAATTGTTAGCTCAAAAGAGCCAAGAAGCGATGGCGATTGTTGATACTACAATTGTTAGCTCACACGAGCCGGGAAGCGAAAGCGATACTACACTCGATCTCAGCTCAAAAGAGCCGGGAAGCGATAGCAATGGTTGATAATACATTTGTTAGCTCACGCGAGCGGGGAAGCGATGGAGATAGAAACTACACTCGATCTTAGATCAAAAGATCCTGGAAGCGATAGCGATATTACACTCGATTTTAGCTCAAAATAGCCGAGTACCGACGGCGATGGTTGTTACTACAATTGTTAGTTCAAACGAGCCGTGAAGCGATAGCGATATTACACTCGATCTCAGCTCAAAAGAGCCGGGAAGCGATGGCAAAAAGTGTATTATATATTAAGTAGGGCTGCAAAAATTTAAGTTTTTATGGTTAACCGTCACTCCAAATTTTAACCGTTTTTTAACAATTTTTTTAAACTCTTATCTGTTCGCTGGCTGGTAAAACGCACTATACAATACAATGCGATCACAAAAAACCTAACACGTGTGTTATTATG
The DNA here is from genome assembly GCA_000149265.1 of Ciona savignyi. Classification (NCBI taxonomy): domain Eukaryota; kingdom Metazoa; phylum Chordata; class Ascidiacea; order Phlebobranchia; family Cionidae; genus Ciona; species Ciona savignyi. Next base: position 120,394 of record CH001552.1, on the reverse strand, counting down.
GATCCCATTTAATAAAATGGGACACATATTGTTTTTGTCCGTTTTTTTTCGTTTTTTTTTTCTTCGTCAAACGCTTGACAGGCATGGCATGGCGCCCCGACATCTACCAGAAGGAATAATGGAATCGCAATGAAACTTGGTGAATTTTTAGACAACATGGCCTAGATATGCAGACACCTAAATTTTGGGTAATAAATTTAGGGGAATTCCCCTTGGACGTTAAAAACCAAGACGGTCATTTTTTTCTAACAAAATTGCTTTTTAGGCCATAGCGCAGTTGAACGGCTGCTCCAATTTGAATCAAATTTGGTGGAATGTTAGTGTACTAGTCACTGATTTAACACTTAAAAGCAATAAAAAAATACATAGGGAAATACCCTAAAAATCGGATTTTGTTCTCTAATTATGATTGTGACAAGCATGCCATGTTGCCCCGAAATCTAGCAAAAGGAGTAATGAAATCGCAATAAAAATTTTACATTTGTAACAGAACATGGTCTAGATAAGCAGAAATCAAAATGTTGGGTAATGAATCCAGGGAAATTCCCCTGAGACGTTAAAAACCAAAACATTTTTTTTCTAAAAAAATTGGATTTTTTTGACATAGCGCTTGAACGGCTGCTCTAATTTTGATCAGATTTGGTTAAATGTTAGACCATTAGACACTTTAGGCCAATTTAAAGAAAGATAACATTTGCTTAGAGTAATTCCCCTAAAAACGAAGATATGTTCCTGAATTATGATTGTGACATGCATGCCATATCGCACTGACATCTCCAAAAAGGAGTCGACAAATCACATTAAAACTTTAAGAATTGTTACATAACATGGCCAACATATGTAAAAACAGAAACTCATCTACTAAACCTAGGGGAATTTCTTTTATTTCATTACAGCGCTTAAAAAGGTTTAATTTAAAACCTTTAAGGTAAAATGTTCGTAAATTAAGATGTTTATTCTTTTTTTAACTACACATTAAAAAGAAGTTTGGTTGGACAACTATGGGACCCATGCGTTTATGCTTGCAGAAACAAACTACATACTCAGTGTATAAAATACAAAATGTGGTTAGGGACCCTGTAACATGAATATATGGCATGCAAAATGTGTTTTACTAATGGTGGTGGTTAAACACGTGGTTGACACTCTCTAGTTTCTTTCTTATTCATGCTGCGTCGTTGTCGTAATTGATTTGCAGAACAATGATGATTGTGATAACATAGTTGTAATTATTGCAACTGACAAGCGACTTACAAAGTTGCGACATACCTTCAGTTATTTCACGTAATTATCTCATGATAAGATGTCAGATATTTGGAATTCGTATGACCGTGTATCAGATAAGAAAGATACTGTGCAAGCTTTGCGGTAAACGGTTTAGTAGCAACATCGACATTGCGTTACCACCTTCGAAAAGAACATAAAAGCAGTGTTGCCCATAGTTCTAGATCAGGCCAACAGCCGATCCAACATTTTATTCAACCACATTGTATTTCCAATTTTAAAGTTCGAGAAATAGACAATCTAATAGCGAACTTTATATGGATGGATATGAGACCATTTGCTGTGGTGGATGGCAACGGTTTTAAACAGCTTGTAAATGGTCTTATACCGATGTACGATATTAAACACCGCGATACATATACCTCTATCGTACAAGTTGTGATAAAAGAGGTCGAGGCAGCCAGGTATGTTTGTCTCACAACCGACATGTGGACTTCACTGCGAAATGATTCATATATGACAGTGACCGCACATTGGATTACGCCAAATTGAAAATTCCAATTCGCAGTTCTTGCGACACAAGGAATGGTTGAAGACCATTCTGCCGAGAATCTGGCTGTGAAACTGGAAGATATTTGTTCGAGCAAATATGGCATTACTCCCTCGCGAGTGTCTGCAACAATAACGGACAACGGACGAAACATTGTGAAGGCAGTCGAGTTACTTGACGGCTGGCCACAAATCAACTGCTTTGCGCACACACTTCAACTGTGCGTAAATTCTGGACTAAATTTAATTTCTGTTTCCCGGATGAGGGACGCTGCTCGTCATCTAGTCACTCACTTTAAGCATTCGACAAAATCAACCAATGCTCTACGTGCTACACAAAGCACTATGCGCAAAGGAGAGCGCGTTTTGGGAGTAATAAACGAATGTAAGACGAGGTGGAACAGCACGTGTGACATGCTGGAGCTACTGCACGTGTTGCAATGGTGCATACGCGCTGTTCTGTCAGATCACAGTGTAATCAAACCTCGGAAAGCACGACATCTTGAGATGTCAGATAAGAACTGGTCACTTTGTTTCCAAATAATTAAAGTACTGAAGCCTCTGAAAAACGCCACCACTATGATGTCGGCTAGCATGTACCAGACTGCGTCCTGGATATACCCTGTATTATTCATTCTTAAAGCCAGTTTGGTTGGAAAAGATAGTGACTTACTGCCAATCGTGGAATTAAAACAGCTTATTCGATCAGAAATGGATGAACGTTTTTTCCATGCTGGGTGGCAAACATCACTATCCGTGATGGCTGCTGTAATGGATCCGCGCTATAAACTGCTCCTGTTTATAGAAGATGTAGTGGTCCGAGAAGAAGTGTATGCTCTGATTCGACAAGAGTGCGAATGTGCCAGTGAAATGGAAATAGTCCCATCAGATGATGAGGCTATTGATGTTGATAAAGATGAGGAAGATCCATTCGCAGTCCTCACTAGGCAAAGGAACAAAACTTCTACTAATTGTGTCGAGCAACAGCTCTCGGCGTACTTGCAGGAGCCAACAATGCCATCATGTACGGATCCTATGGCTTGGTGGGAACACAATGCAGAAAAATTGCGTGCTTGTGCTTTTAAATACCTGTGCATTACAGCAACTAGTGTTCCGTCAGAGAGCATGTTTAGTACAGCTGGGAACATAGTCGACAGAAAACGAAGCTCTTTGCTCCCAGAAAATGTTGATATGTTAATTTACATGAGAAAAAATGCTCATATCCTTAAACTCGATGCTTGATTTGAATATCCTAATTCGTATTTTTAGCTTATAGTTCTTTCGTTCTTTTGTTTTTAGACTGAGTAATTTTTGTTGGACGTTATTTTATTCATTCGTTCCATAAAATAAAAACCATATTTTGTTTCATGTAATTGATTTATTTGAACAAGTCAGAAGATAACGTTTCACGTATTAAGAGGATTTTCTATCCGTGTTTTAGAAGTTTCTGAAGACAAAAGGTGTTAGACCTAATCATTTCTTCGTATTACGGAGATTACATGATAAGATCAGATAAAACAGTTTCAACAAGATCTGACACTTAGGAACGATAAGATAATATATACACCATGAAAGAGCGAAACAGGATTTATTTCGTTTTTGTCATTACATGAGTGAATTACAACTTAAAAACATATTAAATTTTACATATATCATCAATCAAGTACTTACAATTTTCGCAGAAATAAAATTCATTAAGTATTGAACTAAAATTTTGCCAAAAAAAGTCATTGTAAATCATCATATACAGCGATTCCTTAAGATTACATTTTTAGGTAATGAGAAAATTTGAATGCGAAAATGCAACAAAGAAACCATAGAAATCGAAATAAATTATTAAAACATTGTTTTTTTGATTTTCTATCCGTGTTTTAGAAGTTTCTGAAGACAAAAGGTGTTAGACCTAATCATTTCTTCGTATTACGGAGATTACATGATAAGATCAGATAAAACAGTTTCAACAAGATCTGACACTTAGGAACGATAAGATAATATATACACCATGAAAGAGCGAAACAGGATTTATTTCGTTTTTGTCATTACATGAGTGAATTACAACTTAAAAACATATTAAATTTTACATATATCATCAATCAAGTACTTACAATTTTCGCAGAAATAAAATTCATTAAGTATTGAACTAAAATTTTGCCAAAAAAAGTCATTGTAAATCATCAGATACAGCGATTCCTTAAGATTACATTTTTAGGTAATGAGAAAATTTGAATGCGAAAATGCAACAAAGAAACCATAGAAATCGAAATAAATTATTAAAACATTGTTTCTGTTGACGTAAAACAAAGGTATTAATTCAAAATTTTTACTTAATTTTTAATATAACGTTTTTGCCTGTTATTACCACAAAATGCCATTTTAAATCATTTTATACGGGTAGTTTTGGTAAATCAACATTGCGTAGCGGCTTCTTATTGAATTTCCTTTTAGATTATATATTATACTAGATAGACGGGTAGCAGTTTAGCTTTATTATTAAATTTGTTTGACTCCGATAAGCGCAACGGTACAATTACAATAATACATAAGCATAACCGACTAAGTAGTTTTATAAGTAGGGACGGGCTGTAGGGTACGTTAAGCGTATTCCCGCCCTCGAGACCACCAGAGCCTAGGCTATATAGACTGTGGATTTGGAAACACAGTGCTGTGCTGTCTTTTATATGCGATTTGGCACCAAGGAAAAAAATGCGATGCAGAATATCTAAAACGCACAATAGATTATTTTTGCGCTCGATACAATGGATTATCTCCGCACGTTGAATTTAGAAGATGCGTTGATCGCATCGTGAATTTAGACCGTCCTTCGTCATTTAGCGATTTCTTTTGTTCCTTGTAGTTTTCTTGGAACGATCTCTCCAACAGCCAATTGTGTCGGTACGACAATTGCATTTACGATTCGGCGCTAAATATATCCGATTCACTATTTAAAAAAATATGATTTTTAAAGTTAAAGTTCAGTTTTTAAAAGACAAAGTTCTATAAGTGAAAATTTAGTTCCACGCTATATGAGAATTTTGTAGTTGGAGAAATTTAGATCAGTGAAACATGGGCGGTTAATCTTTTAATTTTATTTAGGCAAAATATATATAAGTCAAATACCCTTGAGTAATAGGCCGCTATGCCTTGGCAAAATAAATCAGTAACCTTGCCCTTGCATTTGAGTTATCCATTTAATATTTTAATTCGAGTGTCAGCAGTTTGAGTGTCGCGGATGTTAGATGTAAATAAACCAATGGCTAAATGGCCGGCTGTTTTAGCAGTGAATTATGCAATTAATGCTTCAAACAGTAAAATACTATTTTCATCCCCAATTTAAAGTACAATAAATTATGTATTTAACACCGGCAGACACTGGGGTTTAAGAATTTGAGCGACGAAAATCTGACGATTGTCCGTAAAATATTGCACGAAGTAATTATCAATTAATGTCTATATAATTGTTAAAAATAAGAATTGGTGCGCAAATTACACAGCAATATTTAGTTGTTTGAAAACTGGTTTCGTCAATTAGGACCTATTGAAACCTTTTTTTAGTTGTATCAAATGTATTTCTAAAACCATAATTACAATGACAAAAAAGAGCAAGGTCCGACTAATTAGTCTGGTGAATTAGGTCTGAATCATACACAAACCCACTGTAAGAAATCCGGTAACCCTGCGGTAAGGGCGAGATGATCTGACCAATGTCGGGGGTCCCGCCTTATTTTCTCATTCACAGAGATAAGCATGAATATCCTATCTTTCCCCAACACCACCTTAGCTGGGAACGGCGCGCACATAATTAGGATATTCCTTCAATTTGGCAGAACCCATTATTCCGCTGGGTTCAGGCAATGTCCGTAAAGTGCCTTGCCAAGGACACAACCGACTGGCTAGCGACCAGTTTCGCACCCGCATTTAACCGTTAGACCAACGGGCCGGACGAATTCTAATAACCTAATTGTTAAATTTAAACATGGTTTTTGGGTAACCAGGAAGTTTCGATTTTCTCATTATTACATAAAATTTCGAGCCATGTGCGTCGAATATAAGGAAAGAATTGGATAGGATATTCATTTTTAGCTTTGTGAATAAGATAAGTGCAGGGATTTCTACTATGACGTCACAAACATGGATTATTTTCGCGTTTGCTGCTGGGATTTCTACTATGACGTCACAAACATGGACTATTTTCGCGTGTGCTGCCGGGAATTCTACTATGACGTCACAAACATGGACTATTTTCGCGAGTGCAATGAATGGAAATCATTATGACGTCAATTAAGGGTCAGTGTCGTTGGATCGCGTGCAAAGGCTGACCTGAAAAACATTATGACGTCAATTAAGGGTCGGTGTTGTTTGATCGTGTGCGGAAGGTGATCGAGATCATTATGGCGCCAGCTATTGCCGGTCAGTGTTGTTTGATCTCTGGAAATCATTATGACGTCAGTTATTGCTCGGAGTTACGAAGGATTTTGATGGGGTTCCCGTGAGAAAGACCAGCTAATGGGTCTATTTTGGGCGAACAATCACACGAGATGTTGTCGCAAGAGTGAGAAGCAGAGAATCTATAAGTGGTTTTGGAGAGAAAAGATTACATGAATAAGACCAAAAACGGGCATCATGCAGTTTTTCTCTTAGGGATTGGAGCACCAGATAAATACGCATGTTTGGACGTCATAAGGGGGGAGATTAGGAAGAGACTTGGAGGAACGATCCTGATCTTCGAGAGTCCGAATTGAACTCAACCGCTAGAAGGACTAGCGTGTTTAAAGACTTAATCGCGACTGCATATTACGCGTTGTGATTCAATTCCGTCGACTGAAAGCTATCTGTTTTACCGTGGCGTATTAAGTCACATTACCAATTCTGATAATCGCTGATTTTGACTGCTTGTGAGTTGTTGCATTTCATTAACGAATTAAAGGCACTATACTAACATCAAAGGAGTGGACTCTGGTTATTTGAGTAGAATTTAAGAATCCAGGGTTAGGTTTACGTGTCTGATTACCCTCATAAAATACCAGTACTCTAATTGAGTACTAGTTGTTCTAATCAAACATCTGTTTACTTTAGTTAGATATCGTTAAGCTGACGCAGTCTTGATAAGAGTGCTACCCCCCCGCGGTCTTAGTACGCCGCGATAAGCAAGGCGGTTACCATACGGGCAATCGTCATATTATCTCGCGTCCATCTTCTGGTTACCAAAGCTCTTGCAGTGTGTTGTGTATAATTCACACAATCCTTTAATTTTGTAACAAAACATTAAAGGCTGGTTTACACGATGCGTGGTGATGCGAGCCGAAGTGAAACGAAATAACTCTCTTTGTTTGTTTTATTTTACCGTTTACACGCTCGTTTCGTTTCGTCTCGCTTCGTTCGGTTCGCGCGGGAACGCACCTGAGCGTTTCGCTCGCAAGCTCGCAAGCAATTTATGAACTAAGTTGAGCAGCTATCAGACTTGATCTAGACCTAGACTTGATTCTCCGATATAATTATAAAGTTTGTAATATTTTAACGTACGTTCATAGGTAAAGTAATATTATGGAAGGTTCATTTTACGAAATTTTAATTGATGAGATAGAAAAGAGAAGGAATTTATATGACAAAGGAGAGGCAGCATACCACGACAAAGTGTTACGAGAAAGGGCATGGGAAGACGTTTCATTTGTAATGAAAATATCTGGTTAGCGTAAGATAAAGCATAGTCAAGATTACAGTTTTGTTACTGATTTGGACATTAGTCTACCTGCCGAGATACATTTTTTTAAACATTTGGACATGCATAAATTAGAAATTACAGGGTGGCCTACCTACCCTACATATACACCATAGGCTACACTTGTGGTCAGGCCAGGCTACTGATTAGTTATGACTACATTTTCCTCTTAGTCAGTTTTTGATTCACCCAAGAAGATAAGGATTATACTTTATAAGCCCCTAAATTAGATACCAGGTACCAGTATCATGTTTCACAAAAAAATTATATTTGAAAAAAAGGTCTTTAAAAAATTAGCCAACAGTCAGACATTCATACAGTATAGCTTCACACAAATTTCTTAGTGTTGCGTATCGTAATTAAAACAAATACATACCGGTAGCTGAATCAATTTACTATTATGGGTGGGACTTATTTGATACTCGTATCGGTTGGACTTAATCTTTTTTTACAGTCGATGAATGCCAAAAAAAGTGGCGATCCTTGCGGGACAAATACCGCAGGGAAAAGGTGGCACAGACCAATAAAACAAAGTCTGGTGCTGGGTGCAGCTTCTCTCCGGTATGGTCACTTATGGAGAGGATGAGATTTTTGGAACCCTTCATTCAAAATCGAAAGTATATATTATGATTTAAACTGTTCGGAGGATCTATAAGGGGACGGATCAGACATAAGGTTGCAAGATCGAAACCAACCATGCCAGTCGCTTGTGTTCTTGGGTAATGCACTTAACAGACAAACATTGCCTGTTTATACTTGGAACTAAACTGTTCAACAAAAACTAAAATCAATGTATTTTACACAACTCAGTGCAATGCCTCTTTTAAGTTACTCCTTTGTTTTCCCACCCATGGGGATAAACATGATTGTCTAATCAATCTCAGATTGCGTTTATACCAGAAGATTACTACTCAACATGGCCTAATTATGTTATAACCATAAAGTTTTTTTAGCACTTCATCAAATATCAATGTTCCTATGGAAGAGGTGGTTATTGACTGCGATGGTGCATTTTCGCTGGACTCCTTCAACCAAATTCAGGTGGACCCTATATCAACCGACATTTTGCACTAGCCAATACCAATTTTTTTGTACCGTATAACCGTACCGGTATATATTCAAATACTGAAATGAAATTAAAAATATATTGAAGTTCCAATTTTAATCAAATATGTTAATTACAGTGTGAAACAGCTACACCACCAACACCAGCTAAAAGGTCAAAAAGACCCGCATCAACAGATGTGGAGAAAGAGTTGTTTAAGATATTAAAAGAGACATCAGGTAAGCTTGGTTAAACAAAAACCTTATGTTCAAATAAACGTATTCATACATTTCAATTTTATCATCTCAGATTCAATTTCTACATTACCGGATGGGGATGATGCATTTTTTTCCTCAATAGCAAGTGATGTTAAAATGTTACCAAAAAAATTAAAATCCTCTGTTAAATTGCAGATCTTAAAAATTGTTGATGATGCCATCCAGTCAACCAGTAACGATTATTAATAAGAAATAAATATACAAATAAACAATTGAAATGTTTTATTTTTTTACCGTTTAAATTTAGTACAGGTTCTAAAAAATAACAAAAAAATAGTGTGGTACAAATTTGCCCTAACACCACTCTATTTTGCCAGGGTACCATTCCAACTTTACTTGAAAAATAATTCGAAAAAGTGTCTCGCACAAATGCAGCATGTTGCGAGTGACCACGCCCAAGTTGCACGCATCGATCAAATGCACGAGCGGCTTCTTCGTTACGCCAAGTACCCTGGTGCAGTTGACCATTGCGATCCTCGTAATCAAAGGCGTTGTCCTAACAATATGCTGATTTGCTGCATAAAAAGTTGTGCAAAACTGTGCAGCATTTAACAATGCTGTCGCAGTTAGCAGGTGCTACAGATATTGGGCGTCGAAAAACTCGAAACCTTGAGGACATAATGCCAAATGCATTTTCAATAACCCGGCGAGCACGGCTTAATCTATAGTTAAAAACCCGTTTCAAAGGGTCAAGGTGTCTTCCGGGATAGGGACGCATTAAATTTACCTGTAAAGGGAACGCTTTATCTCCCACAAACACATGGGGTAATGCCACGTTTGTTCCTGGTAGACAGGAATCATCGGGCAAGTTTACCTGCTCCCTCAGCTGTTTGGCAAAATTAGAATTTCTAAAAATGTTACCGTCACATTGGGATCCATAGCTCCCAATATCTACAACTGTAAACTTATAATTTGCATCACATACTGCAAACAGGACCATACTAAACTGCTTTTTATAATTAAAGTACAGTGATCCTGTATTTGCTGGAGCTTGCATCAAAATATGCTTGCCGTCCATGCTCCCAATTAGGTTTGGAAAGTTCCACAGCCTGAAAAATTCATCACTTATTTTTTTCCATTGATCCTGTGTGGGAGGCTTGAGGTATACTGGCTGCAGAGCTGTCCATATTGATGCACATACTTCCGGGACTATTTTGGACACCGTGGATTTACTGGTCCGGTAGGAAAAGGCAATAGTTTGGTAACTGTCACCAGTTACCAGAAATCTGCAAAAGTGAATATGTAGGACTACGCCTATAAGATTATTCATTTTGGCACCAAGCTTGTTTATTTACCTCAAAGTAATAGCAAGGCGCTCAGCAGGGCATATAGGCTCTCGCATTACTGTAGCCTGTTTTTGAATTAGTGGCGATATATAGTTGACCAGCTGGTCAAAAGTGTCAGGGTTCATCCTAAAATATATGGTGAAAGAACTCTCCCGTCCCAACCGTAGCTCTTTTATGAGGCGATGAAACTCGCCTGGTGATAAGATGCAGACGGTTATTTTTTGTAACACAAGTTGGGACACAATAGTGTTAAAGCAAAGGCCTACGCCTACCCAGCTCTTTTCTTTTTTGTAAAATTGGATGAACCCAAACAGTACGATTTTTTCTTTTCTTTTTTTGCTGCCGTAACAGCAAAAGTGCTGCTGCGTGATGTTGAATAATTTTTACATTTGTACTGCGCGATCGCATGCTTGTAATCGGCATTTTAAATTCAGAAAAAAATGCTTCAAATAAAATTGTTGTGAAAGTAACAAATACCGAACGAAATAGTTTTCGGTTGTTGTCATGGCGATACGCATCGCTGCGCGTACGTGTAAACAGTACAGAATAATTCGCTTCACCGCGTTTGTCTGCGTCTCGTTTTGCCACGCATCGTGTAAACCAGCCTTAAGACTCTGGGTTTAGGCAATGTCCTGTTAACAGCTTTGTTCAACGACACGAGCTACAAGCTAGAGACTAGTTTAGTACCTGCAACCCTTTGGCTGGAAGGCGAAGCACTAATCCACCAGACTGGCAACAGCACAGTGTTTATTCACTTGCTTACCTACTGGAAAATAAGCGGAGTTGGTTGTTAAATTATATGGCAGGATTGATGTATATGAATGTCGTTACCAATAATAAACCCTATGTGTTGCAAAGTTAAAGCGAAAGTTTAATAACATTACTCTTCTTGTTCCACTGATCTACAAGTGACAGAAGCATCCCTGAGAATATTAAATCTTATTTATTAAAAATTATTCCGTTTTGATGAATTTTATTGGTATGCGTTTTAATCCAATTGCCTAAAAAGAACGCTTTATGTGCGATTTTAAAACTGATATCTCTATCTATGTTATCGAAAAATGGTTTAGTTCCTTTGCTTTTTAGCGTGATTTGTTGCTATGGTATTATTATATTGTTAACTTTTATTTCCTTTGCAGTCTTTTTTCTTTTATTAAAATATCGTAGATTTGTCTTAATTTTGGGGTGGACCAATCGTAATTTTGTTGACTAAGAGTTCTCACGATTCGTTTAAGTTGGAGGAATATGGTTTCCGCTTCGCTGGCGTTTGGTCGCATATTGGTATAAAGATTGGGGTTCATTAATTTTAAAGTGGAGCCCAGGATGTAGCGTACCCATTCGTGCCACGGTGACGTTACAGATGTTAGTTTGGTGATCGTAAAGAGTCGAGTCGCTCGTGCTGCCTCTATTTTGAGGTTGATGTCCGGGACGTATAATCCGCCGTCGCAGGTTGGCGCTATTAACGTTTTTCTGGCGATTTTTTCTATTATACTTGGGTGCCAAATAAATTTATGTATGTATTAATTTGTTTAATTACGGATTTTGGGATTATTATATATTTTGCTATATTTACACTCTAAAAAAATTCACTCTTTTGTGACTCAAGTAGCCTCTTTTGAAAGAGTGAAGCCAGTTCACTCTTTTAAAAGGACCAATGTTTTTTTTCATCTTACAAAAGAGTCAAACCAATTAACTCTTTTAAAAGGAACAAAAATTCACTCTTCTTTTGAGTCGGTTTACTCTTTCTGATCAATAATTGTCCCTTTAAAAGATTAACTGACCTATGCAGTTAAAATGCTTCTTAATCCCTATATACTGTCATTCAATCAATACTCCAATAATGTTTTATTCTATCTTTATTTATCAAGACATCGGATGTAAAAAGGGTAGCAATGGTAACAGGTAACCCATACATATGTACACGAAATATATAGAACTGATTGATACATGATCCTGTATTATTTTATGCCCAAAAAATATTGAATATTAAAACCACGGACTGTTAAATTAATTCCCATAATTAATTATAATTTAGACCACATTTTGTGCATTGCTGCTAACAATGACCCCACAGAACAAAGAGCTGGTCTGCCTAGAACAATTACTTCAAAAAAATTAAAAAAATGGAGACAATTTCTGGAAATAAGATATGTTGCACACCCAAAACCAACAGAACAATTTAAAAAATGCATCTAATGCATCGCTTCCAAGAGATATTGCCGTAAAATCCGCAATTAAAAAATATTGGTCTGGGCAGCAACGATCACCAAAAGCAAGAAGAAATGGCTGTGAACGCGCGATCTCTTTTTCTGCTGCGAAGAAACACTTTTACTCTTAAGAATATATGTTTATGTCTAAACTGGTGGTAGCTTAGGCCTTCTTAAGCAAGACATTAATTAGCATGGCTCCTACCCCAGTGGTTTTTAAATGGTAGTAAATTGTAGTACACATAATTATTGATCAGAATATTGTTGGTATTCAACACACTAAATAGGTATAAATGACATGACATACATGGTGAGCATCTATCAAGCATATTCTTATTTGATGAGAATTAAACTAAAAAAATGGTGCACATTCAGCATAAAACTTACCCCACGAAACTCAAAGACAACAGGATTTTGTCTAGAAGTCGATTTTATGTTTAATTGCGGCAACAGCTTCTGTAGCAGGAGCAATGCCCTAAGGTTTTCTGAAAATAAAAGTAAGCGATAAATAAATAAGTATCATTCACAGATTGTGAATAGGCCTATCTTCGGGCAAACAATTGGTAAAAATTAACAAGACTTACTGTCTTTAACTTGTTTAAAGTTGTCGGTGACTGTGCTTAACTTCTTCTCTGCTACTTTAAAAACTTTGTCAACCAGCCCATCTTTAAATGATTCACTTAAAGGTTTAGCTTCAGGGAACATCATTGCAAATTCCGTTGTAAACTGTAGAGGTATAAATCAAAAATAGTAAATTGAAACTTTTATCGCTTTTTAAATACTAATTATCATATGAATATTAATGTAAAATCAGTTATAGAAAAATTCTGAAATAAGTTTTAAAGAAAAAAGTTTGTCTGGCCCCATAGCTTGGTGGTGGGTTACAGCGGTGTCTTTCAACCGAAAGGTTGTTCGATTAAAACCAACCGCTGGCTTTGGTTATGTCCTTGTCCTTGGGCAAACCACTTAGCGGATGTTACCTTAACCCAGTGGATTAATTGGTTAAACTAAATTAAAGGAAAAGTCTGAATCATATACAACAGTACACACTTCAATAGCTCTGGTAACTTGACCGTGGGCGGAAGGTAATCTGTAATCTGACAATTGCCCGTGTGATAACTCTTCCGCAGTTTTCTATTCACAGGAATAAAACATAAATATACTAACTAATTACAAGTCTTATACCAATGCTCCATTGTCCACATCCACAAAGCGTGGATAGTGCGCAAGAAAAGTTGTAATAGATGGTGCATCAACATCAACCTCATGTCTTCTATACTCAAAAGTCTCCTTAATTATATGGTAGATGGCCGTTTTAGTTCCCGTAGAGGGAACAATGCTACGTAATTCAACAATCTAAAAAAATAGAATAATTATGTAAAGTTATACAGGCTTACACTGTTACCGATAAAACTTTTGATCAGATAACCTGTAGCACACTAACACAAGTAAGCAAGATACATAGTAACAAATAATTGATGTATTACCCTTTGTTTCAACAGTTTTATTTCATCAGAATCCCTGATGTCCACTGTATCCGTACTAGTGTTGCTGTCATAGGACGTAGAGTTTTCCCCATCTATACTCTGCTTTACTCCCCTCTTCTTGTAGGCTTTTTCGTTTATTGGCATGCTTCTACGTAAAGTTTTTAATCGATATTCCACATATCCATCAAAAGTTTGGGGATCATAGAAGTGTTCCTGAGTAAGAAAATCACAGTATGAATTCCTAATCCTATAGCGGTATAGCATTGTTATTTTCTAATAAATATAATGACCAAATACTTACATAGCCTTTCATTCCTGACCGGTCATATTTTAATTGTGGAAAGCTTGAAATAATACTCTTTGCAATTTCTATTTTGAGGTGCTTAGAAGGGTAACTGAAAGAAATTTAATAATGTAAAAGTATTCCCAATTAATAACTTAAGAACTAATAAATTCAGTGTATACCTGTATCGCCTATATATATATGTGGTGAATCGATGCTTTCGGGAACTAACATAATTGTTTGTGTATAATGATCACGTGTATTGTTTGTAGAATCCGTATGTGAACGACGTATATCTAACGAGTAATTTGCGTCGTATTTACGACAACTACACCGCCCTTTGAACCTAAATACCAGTCATTATCGCAATTAAGATGGGCGTCAAAGTTCTTCCCACCTTGCTATATATATTGTTGTGTATACCGTAAATGATATTGCCACCAATCACGATACTATGCGCTGCATTCTCAGCAATAGAATGCAGCTTACAGAATAAAAGTTTTGCCGTGCGTCTAAAGTCTATATTCTGAATTTTATGCTGCAAGTTATTGGAGTCAGATTTAGACAAGCACCGACTTTACAAACTGGAAAGGACAGCCTAAAGTGACCTTTTGGTTTAGCGACTAGCGGCCAAATGCGCTTGCCCCGATAAGAAGCTTAAAAGAAAAGTAGGGGTGCTAAATTGTTGCACCCGACGTGATATGAACACGCAACCTTACCGAAGAAAAGTGTATAACCGAAGAAGCTTCATTTCGAAGTTGTTAAAGAACTAAAAAACCCGCTTATAGAGAAAGAAACTTGAAGTTACCGCCTAGAACTGTTTATAGAAGAAACCGCCTCAAGTGTTTTGTCATTACCAACTGAAGTCAGCGACGTATATTGTTCAAGATTAAGAACTGTCTAAATTACCCGATTAAGCCAAGACCTCGACAGGAATCTGTGTGAACAACCAGAAGAAGTCGTTTTCTACAGCCCAAGTGAAGATTCGCCGTGGAAAGCCCGACGAACGAAGAAAGAAAAATTCTTTTACGATCAGGAGTGTATTTAATCTGTTTGTAAATCATTTTATAATTTTATATTTTTTAGTTTTTAGTTATTTTTTTCTGCTTATGTTAAATACTTATTGCTAAGTAACTGTGTGTGCTTGCTAACTGCAATCCAGAGCCACCTGGTTAATTTTATTTGACTTCCAAAGAATTCGTAGTCCTAGGTTGGTCTTTTAATACTTGGTTACTACAATGATGCGTAATATCGGTGTCTCATTTTACAGATTCGCAAACGGAAAGAACAAAACGACACCATCTACAATTGAACGAACACCGTCTCAGAAAATGGTTAGTAACGCTAACGATATTTTGCCTCATGACCCTAAATTTCGCTTATACAGCAACCTGCCAAGCATTCAAACCGGCGCGCCTAAGTCTTACTATTGTCTGTTGTGTAGTAGTAATGTTGACGCGCCGTTTAAATTATGTTTTTGTTGCAAATTTGGCGTAAATGGTCGTCGCCATGTTCGAAAGACAAATATTCGTAGGCGTGAACGCGTTTCTAGATTGTGTTCTAAACGAACATTTGAATCCGCTCGTATTAGGTCTTTCTTTGTTATTGATAAAAAGAGTGGAATACACTATTTAGTTGACGAAAGTGAGGAATTTTCAACAGTGCCTCCAATGGATAATGAAATGTCTTTATTTTATTCCGAAAATTGTTCCCTTTCGCTGAACGACACTAATATTAGAGTGTCTGGTCACACACACGTTTCTATATCATTTAAGGACGTCGGTGTATTTCGTTGGGGATTTCGTATTGGTAATGTACGGCATCCCGTTCTCGGTATGGATTTCTTACGTTTTTTTTGGTTTTAAAGCAGACATGCCTAATTGTCGCCTCGTCCGCTATCCCAGACATAATAACTTCTCTGACGTACGTTTCCAGGGTACGCACAAATTAGTTTGTGTAAATGGCATATCTGCGCCTAAATATAATGCATATTGTCGCTCTACGCTTCCCACCGTGGTTTCATGTGTTTCGAAGTCTTTTCTTTCAAATAATATACCCGACAATTCGTCTCGGTATGAAAAAGAGGGTGAGACTTACCGTCTAAGCGATTCGTTTCCGATTGTTAATCGTACCGCCAAGGTTGATACATTAGCTACGGCTGTTCTTCCCGTTTGTAATGTTTCGGTGCAACTTAAAGATAAGAATATTGTAGATCGCACTTATCACAACGTATCGCCTATAGCACCACCCATACCTCAACGTGTTACGAGCGCTCCTCGAATTCCAGAAAGAGTAACGATAGCCCCACCAATCCCGCGTCGAGTCACACTGTCTGTACGTAGAACCTACCGCGACGTGTAGCGTATGTTTCTTGATATATTGTTATTTTTCTTCTCTATCTGTCCTACAGTGAGACTGTTCTTTACCTTGATTGTTTGTATTTCGACTTTTAAGTATCTACCGATATGTAGGCTACGCTTCGGTTTGACTAACTGGTTGGCAAAAGTATAGCATTAAATGGGTCTTGTGGTTTAAGTCGTGGCGTTGCTGCTGTGATTATGAGATGGCACAACTACTGCATTTTTACACGACAATAAAATCACGCACTCACAGACATTGCACCAGATTATTATGCATAATTGTGTAGCCTGGCGTTTAATTGCCCAACCATGGTCTATTAGTTTTTTGCAGGTGCGAATGAATTCTACGTGGTGCTGTGAAAGGCGATCAAGAATTTTCCCTCAACATCGAATCTCACCACAACAAGAATAGGCATAATACTTTGTTTAAAAAAGCCTGGAAAAAGGGAGATATGTGGTGAATCGATGCTTTCGGGAACTAACATAATTGTTTGTGTATAATGATCACGTGTATTGTTTGTAGAATCCGTATGTGAACGACGTATATCTAACGAGTAATTTGCGTCGTATTTACGACAACTACACCGCCCTTTGAACCTAAATACCAGTCATTATCGCAATTAAGATGGGCGTCAAAGTTCTTCCCACCTTGCTATATATATTGTTGTGTATACCGTAAATGATATTGCCACCAATCACGATACTATGCGCTGCATTCTCAGCAATAGAATGCAGCTTACAGAATAAAAGTTTTGCCGTGCGTCTAAAGTCTATATTCTGAATTTTATGCTGCAAGTTATTGGAGTCAGATTTAGACAAGCACCGACTTTACAAACTGGAAAGGACAGCCTAAAGTGACCTTTTGGTTTAGCGACTAGCGGCCAAATGCGCTTGCCCCGATAAGAAGCTTAAAAGAAAAGTAGGGGTGCTAAATATATATATATTGCTTTTAAGTTTTAATAATTATGTGTTCACATATATTCATATGTGCTTCAGAAGTTTGTTATCACATTTTATAAAAAAAATGACAAAATAGGTCTAAAGGGGTACAAGACTGCAAGTTAAACAATTAAATGCTAAACTTACTTTTTTTTAAATCCTAACTCAACTGCCTTTTTCACCAAAATGTCAGTTGTAAGGTTAATAAATTTGCGATGATTGCGGCTGTTAAAGACAAGACTCCATCATGTTCTAGCTGGGTTATACACTGCTGGCCACTGGCGTCACTCATTATAAGCTCCTTTAAATCTTTAAACTAATGCAAACAAAAGGTTAGTTTTATCGGTTGGTTTAAAATGAAATTTTTATTTCAGACCTATATTTTTAAAAAAGTGTAAATCATTAATACAAATCTAACAAACTTACAACCGAACTATTTTGATCTGGTGTAGTAGAAGTAGATATTACTATGGATGATGCAATTCGTCCTGGTGCCTGGGTGTACTTATGTTCCTTAATCAATCGCTGTACCAGCTTTCGCTGGCCAAGCGTGCAAAATCCAATCATTTTTAGATCATTATCATCCAACTCTATCAGAGTTTTTCCGTTAACTTGTTCAACTTGAAATAAAACAATGTGGATCAGACAATAAATAAAAGTCTATAAACTAGACTTAATATATCCATATAGGGCTATATCTAGTCTATACATATATGTTTACATTACAATTTATGATTTTACAACAATATATTGAGAATTAGATTCACTACCATATGGTCGTTTAGTATTATATGGTTTGTAATCAGCCAGGTGGTTATTATACTGTACTACGAAAGTTGAGGCATCAGTAATTTGTGATACTAAATAAGCATGGTAATGTGTATCAAAATAATGTGTTTTAAATCGACCCACAACAAAATATACTACATCATTTTTTACAATTATAGCTGCTATTTTTGCAAAACAAGATACGTTATCAACATTATCTTGCCGTTTTTCAACACAAACAAAGTAGTGCACTTTAAAAAATACTCCATTTAAAGTAACATTGCGTGCTAAGTAAACAGTCGCATCATTAATTCCCAAATCATGTAACATACTGGCATATGGCAATTTGTCAATATTTTCAGAACAACCATTTCCAACTTGTAATGAATTATCAAAGTTAAATTTAGTAAAAAACTTTTGACACTGCTGCAACTGGTGCTTTTAAAAGCAACTGATTTGCAAATATTTTTAAAATTGCAAATTGCATGAGCATGTTGCTTAAATGCGTTATGTTTAGCCTCGTATCGCATACAGCTCATATTTACTAAAGGGCCAAATTTCCTTATACATGTAGGATAGTGTACTAAATGATGATGTTTGTTTATTAAACCAACCTCTGGATATAATTCTTTAAATAGTTTATGGTGATAAAATATTAAATCTTCTAGAAATACAACCTGACCCAGGCTTACAACAGAACTAAATACAATATCAATAATTTGCAAAAGATAAAGCAGTAGTTGTAAATGCAAGCTATCATTTTCAAACAGATCACCAAAAATTAGTGGAAAATGGTGCAACATACATAGTGTTTGAGCAGCAGTTTGTTTTAGTGTCCCATCCCCAATTCTAGTAAAGCCATTTTGTGTGAATGTACATGATGGGTTGTCTTTTGCATCTATTGAGCCAAATTCAAAACATGAAAACCTAGAATTGATTTCATGCACTGTGATAGCTTTAGCATTGTGTATAAGATAATACAGGGTCAATTTTATTTCTTTTGGGACTATACCTTCCAGTAAGTCATGCATAGTGTCAAATGAAAAATTCTGAACAAAATTAAAGTATGGGCACTGATCTAATGGGGACGGGTGCTTTAGGCCAAATGCTGGCAAAGTTTCAGTTTGTAATATGACGTTAGTATCATTCAAGTCCCTCATTTGAAACATAGATTTTTTAAACTTTCTCTGTATTTCTACTCATTTTGCATAGCAAAGTCGACAAAAATAAGATGCAGAAGGACATTGCATTCCAAACATAGAATGAGCTGCAAGCGTATCTGCCACAACTACAGACAGGGCACCTTGAATGTTTAGTCCTGCTTCTATTGCCATGCCATTTTTACTTCCCAAATCTTTCATTTCTTTAATAAATGGTTTTAACACTTTTTCAAACACATATTTTTTTAAATCAAGTGATTGGCAACATGCAAGCAGATAAATGTTTGAAAGGTCGCTATTGTATTTTCTAGGTTGTATGGTGTAGTAAAACATGCGCCCAACTCGTGTATTTTTGTCTTAGAACCTAAAGGATTTACTACTTCCACCTCATCAAAATATAATTGAATTTGCAACGCCGCAGCATTATTTGAATACAAGAGATGTTCTTTAAAAACTGTTCCATCATAAAAAGATCGCAAAATAATTGTTATCCTTACTACTCTGATTTTTTGCGATCCAACTTTGAATGTTTGACATTTTATACAGTCTTTTTAATACACTTTGTATTGGTACATACTGAAAAGATTCAGTAACGGGCGTAACAAGATATTTCCCCAAATCCTTGTTGTATCGCTGATCAAGTCTAACTCCAAGTGCACACTCATCTGGTTTTAGTGCTGCCATGGAATTTTCAAAATGCTGGTTTTGTTTATAAATTGAGTCTAACTTTTGTACCAGATTTAAAACAGTTTGAAAGCAGCCATCTAACAGTTGAATACCACAATCATTATCTGATTTTTCTTGCCAAGTATTTTTCAGATAAACATGTAAATCTTTAAGAAATATACATAAAAAGTGTACAATAAAAAGCACTGTACTTTGATTAACCCCACTTTTACATCTTAATGACAACAGGAATTGTTGTAAATCATTTTTAAGCATGTCTTCATTAATCTTAGAAGTTAAACCACAGCGAGTTTTTCCATCTATTGAGTCATCTACATCATCAGGCCTACAATAAAAATCAGTGTTGCTTGTTGATGCCACGTCCCTGAATACTGGTGTGTCTTTGGCACAATGATATTTCTGAATATGTTTGAGTAAATTGTCCATCCTATATTAAGTTTTTTGACAGCCGTTTTGAGAACATGCAATAGCACAAATTCTTTGCTCATTGTGTTGATGTCTTAAATGGCGTGAAAATTCATAAATGTCGCTTGTTTTCCAATTACATCCAAGTGAACACGTTATCATATTGAAAACTTAAGTATGCCAGTATGTTACATATAAAAAATCCTTAAATTTAACAGCACTCTGTTACCTATAAAACCCTTTAATCAGCTTATACAGTTACAATTCTATACATCATGTTTAATGTAGGCCTAGAGCCCTGTGGTACTAAACACCCATCCTATATACCTTGTCACTGTATTTTGACCATTAGCAGTACAAGGGCTTCACTAATATGCGGAAAACACCTTATATTAAAAGCAGGTTGGGTTATATAACACAAGGGGGCGGGGGTAGGCTATATCATGAGGGATGATATACCCTTACCCCGTCCCGATCATGTTAGTGACAAAAATAACCTTTTGCCACAGGAAACTGCACACTAAAATGAAGATTATAACATTAGAGTCAGTTTTAAACTTAGGGTTAGCCCCAGGTTTAGTTCTGGGGTTGAGATTAGTAAGCAATTTCCCTCGTTCCCACCCTTTTAGTGTTGCCCGTTGCTTATTGCAGACCTCTTCAAACCGAAGAGCTCAGCGAATATTTTCGAATATATACTTTCCATACTCTATGACATATCCTACCTTTTAATGCATCCACAATCCCGTCACTCACTTGAAGGTGTTTTTTCAAGTAATTTATAACCTCAACGACGGTAAAATTAGTATTAAAATCTGCAAATTCCATTTTCTAGCCTACATACATTAAAACAGCATAAGCTTGAAACTATTATAAATACTAGGCCTATTATAAAAAACATTGACGCCCTTAGCGTAAAAAAAACCGTACGTAATAATGCGTTAAACTATGCTTTTAAAAAACTTAGGGTGGTATGCAGAAAGCCGATTTAAACTAGAATTTGTATAATCCTGATTTAATCCCCGAAGTTGTTTTGCAGAAAGTCGGTTTTTCACTTTTGAGAGATTAAAGTGGAATTAAATCGCTGATAATTTAATCCACCTGTTGACTAGGTTTAAATGCAGTTTTTCCGCGAAATATAAACATACTGGCCTACTGTTATCTGTTAGGCTACTGTTTTTAAAGAAGTTCAGCCCTGCGAGGTTAAGATTTAACATAAAGCCAGAATAGCCTACTAGCACTACCGGTAGGCTAGTTCACTACTACTACTACTACTACGCCTTTTATAGTTGCCTGACAGTCCAGAAGCCAGTACAGTATTGTAGACTATTTTATTTGCTAGAAATCAACGGCCCGAATGAGATATTTGCCATTTCCCAACTGCACTCCCTGATATTATTGGATTACTTTTTGTTTAAATCTATTCTAGCTACCGGTAAGTTTTTTCGATTTAACTTCAAAAACAGCAAATTATTAAGACGGGCTCGGGCACTCACGAGATCTGGCTGGCCTTCAACTTCAATGATGAGTAATATTGTGTAATTTGTATGTACCGGTTCCAGTATTAATATTATTGGTGTTTATACAGAAGAGGTAGGACGTAGGGCTGCATATGCGATCATGCCAAGAGGAAACAACTTTGATGATTTTGAAAAACAATTTATACTAGATTTAATAAGAGCTGATCCAGTGATTGAAAATAAAAAAAACAGATGCTGCAACAACAGCACAAAAGAATAAAGCTTGGGAGGAACTTAGTCGACAGTTTAATGCATCATCTACAAGAGGACCTAGAGAAGTATCACAACTTAAAACACTTTGGAAAAATATAAAAGTAAAGGCGAAAAGTGACAATGCTGCAACTAAAAGAGAAATGCGGAACACTGGTGGTGGCAGTGTTGTGCTAAAATATGTTAGCATGTTTAGTGAACAAGTTCAATGTATGTAAATTAAGTTTTGTTTAAAATTCATGTTTTGTCTATCAGCTTAATGCTTCACTTAATAACGTGCCAATTTAAAGTACGGTACGGTACTAAAATAAGTGCTAACCAGTACCGTAATTAGGCCTCTGCAATGTCAATTAACCAGCGGTAACCACCAGAAAAATTCTTTTTCAGCTCTAATCCCCAGTCAGATCGTGTCGTTAAAGAATATCTATGATGATGATAATGTTACCACCAACATAGAACATTCTTCTGGTACCGGTAGCGTATATAAAGTGGTTTTTAATACCATACCCGCATACAGTAGAATCCAGGCGTACAGTATTTGCTTTGCCAGGGGTGCAAATTCTTG
>CH001552.1:39701-58658 GCA_000149265.1 Ciona savignyi | reverse complement strand
TTGGGTGTGGCGGGTATACGTTGGGTGTGGCTGGAGCTACGCATTGAACTGCTACTGCTAGCAACATTACCCCGGGGATAATACCTTTAATATCCAATTTGATAACAAAACAAGACTTTTACGTCTACTAGAATGTCTTACCCCGAGATGTAATACTCTTTTTAGCCTAAAGCTGTTTAGTGCAGCTAGATTTTTTGTTTAAGATATATTTTTTATGTAACGGTACATACCATTTGGTGTTGCAGATGCAAACATTGTTGTTTTACCAGACACCCTCTCCTCGACTCCAAATTCCAGTAAGTCTGTTTTACCATAAACAAATTTATACGAATTACCGAAATCAGTGGTTGCGTGTTTTCAGCCAGATGGTTTTGTTATTGAAATTAGCCACTTGCTTGTCCAGTATGTCCTCGGCTAATGAACTTATGGACACTACTTGGACCCATTGAAAGTTAACTGGTTGAACACAATAGCCTACTTATATCGTATGCAGCAAGCACACTGTAGTAAAGCTGACTGTGCGGTGACAAACTCTAGTGTTATAATTGCCCTTGTGCATTCCTACTACTGGGAGAAAAGTACCCATTTATATCCTATGTTTAATGGAATAATAAACAAACGCATTGCCGTGTCCCAAAATAATTCTGATTCTCATTTGCAGCTAATGAATATGTCATACTAAACTTAGAAGACATAGAAGACTGTGAGAATATGCGAGACAGTGAAGAGATACTAGCCTCTTCTTCTAGTTTATCCAGTAAGCATTACTATCTGGGTAATCATTATTTAAATACCCTCATTAACTCATACCTATCGGTAGTAGATCAGCTAATGATCCCCATTTGTGCAACATGGAAAAGAGTGTTTAACATCTTCATTTAGGACGGTTATCTTTAATTTTTGCTAAACCCATTAGCTTCTACTGCCTAAGGACCCGGCCGGATAGCTCAATCGGTAAGAGCGTCGGCGGTCGGAAGCCGAAAGGTTGTGGGATCCAAACCAGTCGCTAGCTAGTCGGTTGTGTCCTTGGGCAAGGCACTTTACGGACATCGCCTGAACCCATTGGATTAATGGGTTCTACTAAAATTGAAGTAACGTCTCGACCATACACAACACACTGCAATAGCTCCGATAATCCGACGGTGGGCACGAGGTAATCTTACGATTTTCCGTGTGATAACGCCCTTTGCGTTTTCCTATTCACGGGGATTAAACATGAATAACGTAAAAAAAGACCAAAAAAACTCAAGTGACTAGCATGTTGTTGTGTTTTTGGTAATGGTTTTTGCTTTATTTTTTCTTAACAAGATTTTAATCAATTGAACTTATTTATATTACCGTACATGTTTTAACAGCAGACTGTACAGATTTTTTGATTTCTCTTAGGTCATGACTTATGATATACTGGTTTTAATTCTTTAAATTTGTTTTCACAGGTGGACCAGTTACAGGCAGGCCTGCAAAAATAAACAGGAGAGGGTTAAACAGGGAAAAAGAGTATTTTTTAAAGAATGAAATAGAATTCCAAAGAATCGAGCATAATATGAAAATAGAATTCATGAAAGAAGTGCATGAAATGGCAAGGAAAGAACATGAGTTGAAGATGGCTTGTTTACAACAAGAGCTAGAAAAAGACACCAAATGAGCAGCGGAGTGTTAAGTTGTGTCTAAAATGAAAAAGTCATTTTATTGAGACACTTGAATACAAGCATTTAAACATGTATATGTAGTTTGTTTTGCCTACAAGAGAATGTAACCACCGCCGTGTGTTGTGGACCATAGGCACACGCTAAAAGCCCAGTTTTGCTGTTTATGTTCGGTGCAAGTTTTTTTCTCCAACATGTGTACTGTGATAGGATTTAACTTGTCAGCGGAAAACTCCAATCAGGACTACTGCTGTAGTTTTTGTTTAGAACCTATTTTAGGTTGTATCTCCCTAAGACTTAATCACAGTGCAATTTCAGAACAGGTCAGTTTTAAACAATTTATTAAAAATACTGGACTGTAGCGATCTGGCTACGTCACGGTCTATGAACCGAAGCGGGCTTTGCCTTTTTCTTGTGTTTTAACCACGTTGTGTTTAATCCATTATTTCGTTGTTCTTTTACTGTTTGCAAAAATACAAGTAACATCTCTACATTGGTGACCCCGATTCCAAGAAAAGTAATTTCTTGGAGAATACGCAAAGCAAAGTATGGAAAGTCAAGACGTAGTCCCGCAGAATGCTGTTTCTCTAAAGCTGCCTACGTTTTGGAGTGCACAACCACGTGTGTGGTTTCAGCAGTCAGAGGCACAGTTTGCCTTGAGGAAAATTACCAGCGATCAAACCAAGTACTACTACGTAGTTTCATCCTTGGATCAGCAAACAGCAAGCCGACTATTAGATTTACTTGAAGAGCCTCCAGAACTAGAGAAGTACCAGACAATTAAGCAAAGATTGATCAGCACGTTTTGTGATTCCGAGTACGAGAGAGCGGCAAAACTTTTGAAGATTACCGAGCTCGGTGATCGCTCACCATCGGAGTTAATGGACGAAATGCTATCGCTCATGTCTGGTCATACTCCGTGCTTCCTATTTCGGTATTTATTTCTTCAAAATATGCCTGAAGAAATAAGAATTATCCTGGCCAAAGAGAACTTTGATAACCCAAGGGCGCTAGCACAGCGTGCTGACATTTTGTGGCAAGCAAGAAACGGCATGTCATGCACAATTGCGAAAGTTCGAAGACATAAGCCATTACAAAGCGCACCCAGCCCAGCTAAACCCCAAGGACTATGTTTCTACCATCATCGATTTGGTGACCGAGCACACAAATGCCAACAACCGTGCACTTATCAGGGAAACGCCCCCGCCGGCCGCTTCTAACAGCCTCGGCGGCCGGCAAGCAACAAAACCTATTCTATGTTCGTGATCGGCGATCAAACCAGAGATTTCTAGTTGACACTGGAGCTGAAATCAGTGTTTACCCGGTTTCAACAATGCAACGCCGACAGCAAGCGTGTGGACAAACACTGATTGCAGCGAACGGAAGCAGCATCAAGACCTACGGCACAACAACAATCAAGCTGGATTTGGCACCTGGACAATTTCAATGGAAGTTTACCTTGGCAGACGTGTCAAAGCCTCTTTTAGGAGCTGATTTTTTGCGCGCTCATTCACTTATGGGTGGATTTAAAGCACAATTGCCTGTTACACACGCAATCATTCTCCAGCATTCCAATCCGCAATTCCAACCAAACAGCGCTGCAGCTAAACGCAATCAACGCAAGCAACAACATTTACGCACAACTACTAGCAAAATTCCCAATCATAACAACGCCGAAGTTTGACACTTCAACTCCAAAGCACCATGTGGAACATTATATTACGACCATTGGGCCTCCCGTACATGCAAGAGCCCGCCGCTTGTCACCGGAGAAGCTCGAAATAGCTAAAGCAGAGTTTGCAAAGATGTTAAAACTGGGAATTGTAAGAAGATCGTCGAGTCCGTGGTCATCGCCTCTTCACATGGTACCAAAAGCTTCAGGTGAGTGGAGACCATGCGGTGACTATCGACGTTTAAACGCAGCTACGCAAGCCGACCGCTATAGCATACCGCACATTCAGGACTTTTCATCCCGCCTTGCTGGATCAGTCGTTTTTTCAAAAATAGATTTGGTGCGAGGCTATCACCAAGTCCCAGTTGCACAAGAGGACATTGCAAAGACAGCTGTTATAACCCCGTTTGGGTTATATGAATACCTGCGAATGCCATTTGGGTTGAAAAGTGCAGCTCAGACTTTTCAACGGTTAATGGACACCGTCTGTCAATCACTAGACTTTGCCTTCGTGTATTTAGACGATATTCTAGTTGCAAGCAACTCACAAAAGCAACATCGTTTGCATCTCATGCAGCTCTTTCAGCGACTTGCGGACAACGAGCTGGTAATAAATCTGGAGAAATGCATTTTTGGAAAAAATGAGATCGATTTTCTAGGCCATAAAGTGAATCCAAGTGGTGTGCAACCCTTGCCAGCTAAAGTGTCAGCTATCCGACGTTTTCCACCGCCAGCCAACGTCAAAGGCCTTCAGGAGTTCGCTGGAATGATCAACTTTTATCACAGATTCCTGCCATCGGCGGCTCGAATTATGTCACCGATTTATAAAGTGTTGGCTTCGAAACGTCCCAAATTGGAATGGTCGGAAGAATTGCACGTCGCTTTTGAAGAAGCAAAACTTGCCCTGGAACGCGCAACTGTATTGAGCCACCCGCACCAGCAAGCACCTACTTCTTTAACGATCGACGCTTCAGACAAGGCCGTTGGCGCAGTATTGGAGCAACACATTCAAGGTACGTGGCGACCACTTGCATTTTTCAGTCGACATTTAAGACCAGCGGAAATAAAATATAGCACGTTTGATCGCGAACTGTTGGCATTGTATTTGGCAGTTCGACATTTTCGGTATTTTCTAGAAGGCAGAGTTTTCACTGCATACACAGACCACAAACCTTTAACTTTTGCATTCCGGAAAGTTTCAGATCCATGGTCAGCTAGGCAGCAGCGGCACTTAACTGCCATCTCTGAATATACCACGGACGTACAGCACATTGAAGGCAAGCGCAACATCGTCGCTGATGCACTATCCCGTTCGTATGTCGGGGCAGTTAATCAAGATATGCTCGGCATTGATTACAACGCTCTTGCCGCTGCTCAACAAGATCCCGAGGTACAAGCTTATCGCACAGCTGTTTCACAACTAAAACTTGAAGACGTTGCATTTGCGCCGTCCGGTAAAACTATTTTGTGTGACACCTCCACTGGGACCCCGCGACCAATTATTCCAAAAACATGGCAAAGAAAAGTTTTTGACTTGGTGCACACGCTTGCTCATCCATCAATTCGCACTACACAAAAGCTTGTGTCGTCAAAGTTCGCCTGGCACGGACTGAACAAGCAAGTTCGTACGTGGGCCAAACAGTGCTTGGCCTGTCAGAAAGCAAAAACACATCGACATACTCGTGCTCCGCTGCAACACTATCCCCTACCAACAACCCGATTCCAACATATTAACATTGACATTGTCGGACCGCTTGCGCCATCTCGCGGCAATAGATATCTGTTTACCATTGTTGATCGATTTAGCAGGTGGCCGGAAGCAATCCCCATCCCAGATGCGACCACAGAGACTTGTGCGCGAGCACTTATATTCCACTGGGTCGCTCGATATGGTGTACCAACCGAGATATCTTCAGATAGAGGAGCGCAATTCACGTCGCAACTTTGGACAACAGTTACCCAGTTAATGGGTATCAAACAAAACTGCACAACAGCATTTCACGCTCAAGCGAACGGTTTGGTTGAACGGTTTCATAGACACCTTAAAAGCTCACTAATGGCCCGGATGAACACCCCTAATTGGATAGACGAGCTGCCGTGGGTTCTGTTAGGAATCCGAACCATGCCGAAGGATGATCTCAAAACGACTAGTGCAGAATTGTTGTATGGAACCACAATTACGCTACCTGGCGATTTTCCCAGTGCAATACGCAATACCGCTGAACCCCATTAGAATTTTTACGTTCATTACGCAATTCAGTTAAAAATGTATTGCCAGTAGCAATGTCACGACATCGCGTTTATCCCGTGGCAATTCCGCGTTCACTTTATAACTGTGAATTTGTTTTTGTTCGCAAAGACGCATATCGTCCTCCTTTAAACCCTCCATATGATGGCCCGTTTAAAGTGTTAAAGTGCAGTGAAAAATACTTTACAGTAGATATTTCCGGAAAACCTCAAAATGTATCCATTGACCGCCTTAAGCCTGCCGTCGTTGACCGTACACAACCTGTCACAGTCGCTAAACCGAAAAAAAGAGGACGGCCTCCAAAAAAATGATAAATCCGCTTCTGGGGGGGAGTAATGTAGCGATCTGGCTACGTCACGGTCTATGAACCGAAGCGGGCTTTGCCTTTTTCTTGTGTTTTAACCACGTTGTGTTTAATCCATTATTTCGTTGTTCTTTTACTGTTTGCAAAAATACAAGTAACATCTCTACAGGACAATAATTTGTTGTCTACGTGAACGCCCTTCAGAAGTAGTAGGTCGAGATTGGGTCGATGAAGTCTCTGGTGGTTCCGACATGTCCAGTTCTTGCTCCATGGGAGTGGGTTGTCGACTGGTCATTGCAAAGTTATGCAAACAAAAAATTGCGACAATGATGACCAAGCTGTTGTCCAACTTTGTACGTAAAGGTATACGAAGGGCACGGAATCTCTGTTTGAGCACACTAAACGACTGTTCAATCCTTGATCTTGTTTTAATGTGGCTTTTATTGTAACGGCGTTCTGCATCAGAAGATGGATTGAGCACAGGAGTCATCAGATATCCTTTACACGCGTAACCATTATCCCCTAAAAGCATCCCATTAATGTCGTCATTTTCAAACCGGTCGTGGATAATGCTGTTTTCGAATATCCACGAGTCGTGGGTGGATCCAGGCCAACGAACCACAACATTGGTAAACTGCCTGTCAAAGGAACATATTGCCTGAACATTTATGGAATAGTATCCTTTGCGATTTCTAAATACCTCCGCGGTATCCCCCCTGGTGAACTTATTGCCACATGTGTACAATCTATGGCACCAACGACAGATGGGAAACCAGCGATAGCGTAAAAAGTTTCATTTTCGCGTTGTAGATTTGTTGGAAATTTAATAAAATTGGATTTTCTTTTTGCTATGCATCTAGAAATACGATGAACAATCCTCGAAACCGTGCTCTGATTTAAGCCCATTAGGTCACCATCACTCATTTGAAATTGACCGGTTGCATAGAACCGGAGAGTGGTCAAAAGCTGATGCAATGCGGGACTGCATGTTGTCGTTGCTTTAAATCTGTATCTTGTATAATAAATTCGAACAAGTACATTACTCCGGTTTTGTTAAACCTGTAGCGACGAAAAAACTCATCGTTGTCAAATTCGTGGAAGGGATTCTTGTGATCACGAAATATTCTCTTTGACTTTATTTTCGCTCTCTACAATCGTAAGAATTCAAATTACGTACATCTTGCAGGATTTTCGATTGACGATTTATTATCTTCTGTCGCGAAACGTGTATTTAAACTGAGATTGGTTAAGATGGGTTTAAGTTGAGTTTCTGCAAATCAATTTAAGCTTCGAAATGATCTAGGATAAGCCAAACCGAGCTTAGGCGTAATCACAGTTCATTTTAAACCGACTTTCTGCATACAACCCTTAGGCTCCGCGTTAACATAAACCGACTTGCTGCATAAAATGTCGTCTGCTTAAAATTTCGAAACACGAGGTGCGTGGAAAATTCCATGACGCAGCGAGAGGATGAAAAGAAAAAAGGGAATCATTGTAACTTAGCAACAAATGCGTCATCGCGAGATAGGAGAGAACAATCAACTCAATGAAAGACACGAACGCGCTGTTTCAAGGGAAAAAGAGTTAATTCCGTCAAAAAAGGAACAAAATGCGTTTACTCTTTTATTTCGCTCAACGATTCGACTCAAGTTTTTTTAGAGTGTAGGATTTGCGGAATAAAGAGGGCGTTTATAATCATAACTCTCCCTTTTAATGTTAGTTTACGGTCCCTATGTTTATAGAAAAAGGTTCTAATTACCTGAGTTATTTTGTTAAGTTTTCGTTTGTGCACGTGGCTGTAAGGCTCACGTGGAGGCCAAGTATTTTTATCTTTTCGCTAATTATATCGTCGCCAAAACTTGATTTTGCGGCTTCTATAAGTTGGGGATCGTTGGAGATTATCTGCGTTTTGTTTGCGTTTATTTTTTGTCCGGATATTGTTTCGTAGGTTTTTAGTTCTTGCATTGCCTCTTTTAGCGATTCTTTGTTTGCTAGCAAAAGGGTTAAATCGTCCGCGTACTGTTCGGTTTTGATTTCCGTAGGACCGAGTTTTATTCCTTTGATGTTTGGGTTTTTATTTATTTTTCGCGTAAGGGCTTCTGCTCCAAGTAGGAATAGAAGCATGCTACACGAGCTCCCCTGGCGAATAGCACGTTATTGTGATTTATTTGACTGTTTATGTCGTTATTTAGGATTTTTACGCTTATAACCTGGTTAAAAATCCTATATATATATTTTTTAGACAATATCATTCCACATATACTCAATATATCCATACCTATTATGTTAACAAAACACATATCCCACAATATACAACATACCACAAAATATACAACACACCACACAATATACATCAAAAAAATATATATAGGATTTTTAACCAGGTTATAAGCGTTGGGGGGAGGTTAAGTTTAACTAATATTGCGTTTATAAAGGAAAGGCTTACACTGTCAAATGCTTTTTCAAAATCGATCGCCACTATTGAGGATTGCTTTTTAAAGTTTTTTTGTCGATTCTATTATGGCGGTTATGTTGTACAGAGCGTGGTCGAGCGTTCTTCCCCTTAACCCACATTTTTGGTTCTTACTAATTATATTGTTCATTATTACTTCGCAACTTTTCGTTATTATTCCGCTAAGTATTTTGTAGTCTGTATTTAACAACGATATGGGATGCCAATTTTTTATTTCCGCTTTATCTCCTTTATTTTTATATATTAATTTTATTATTGCCGTTCTCAATTGATTAATATATAGTTTCTTATATAATTTTAGCGTAATCCCGTCGCTCCCCGGCGAGCTATCATTATTCATATTATTTATTACTTCGCGAATTTCGTCTGCGGTTATTGGTTGGGTGATTTTACGGCGTTCATTTTCATTGATATCTATTGGCGTTATTTCTTTAAGGTATTCGGCGTAGTTAACTTTCTCGTCTTCTATCGACCATAGATTGCGGTAGAAATTATAGATTTCTTTTATTGTTTCCTTTGAAGACGTGGTACGATTTCCGTCCGGCTTTTTTACGTGGTATAGCCGGTCTCGATTTTGATTACGTTTTTCTGTGTTAAAGAAGGTTTTTGATGGGGATTCTTCATTTTCTATTGGCTTTATTTTTGCCCTGATAAGCGCACCTTGATGCTTTTTTTCTTCGTATGTCTTTACGTTTTATCTTTTCCTTGATTATTTTTTCAGTTATTTGCGACGTTTTAAGCGTGCCTAGTCGTTTGATGCTGGCTTCGTATCTATAGCGTTCGGCTTGATTAATTTCAATTGATAAATATCCTGTTTCGTTTGTTATAATCGTTTTCCCATTCTCCCACCAGTTTAACACGTTTTTGAATTTACTTTTTTGCTTTTTCCATAATTCCCAATGCTGTATTAAGTGATCTATTACGTCTTCGCAATCAAGTATGGCGTAGTTTATTTTATATGTTCAATGTAAAAAAATATAAAGTTATTTTACATAATTTCTCTGGCAATAGTGATGCCATAAAAAATATGTTATTTGTGAAAACATATAATTTGTATTGCTCGATTACTGGTAGCCCATATTAGTCACTTACATACATTTTTCGTAAATATACATATATTTCTTTCAATTGACGTTTTTTTATGGATATTTCATATCTACACAATACGTATGCATGTTTGAATGCAATGTATTTTATTTTGCAATGCAAATTCCACATGAATTTGAAAAGAACAAATTGAACATAGGCGAGTCACAGCACATAAACAAAAAGTCACTGCTGTTTTAAAAGGTATGAAAACTTTTGTTGTGAATGCCGTTCACACATTGCAAATTCCACATGAATTTGAAAACACATTGAAAATGAAAATGGTCATTATTAACTAACAACAACATTCTACAGTACAATGTTCATGAATGTCAAAAAATGCAAATGACCAAATTATGTAACCTTTTTGGACAAATGACGAAAACCTTTAGTAAAA
Source organism: Ciona savignyi (assembly GCA_000149265.1). Lineage (NCBI taxonomy): Eukaryota > Metazoa > Chordata > Ascidiacea > Phlebobranchia > Cionidae > Ciona > Ciona savignyi. The sequence goes on along the minus strand of CH001552.1, from coordinate 48,832 downwards.
AATCAAACCCAGGTCACAGGATACATACAAAAAGTCAACAGATATGTTAAGAAGCGTGAAAAGTTTTGCCTGAATGCCGTTTACAAAATGAAAATTCCGCCTGAAGCACCTAATTCAAAGTATACAAAAGTCATTGATGTTGTTGAGAAGTGTGACAACTTTTGCATGGATTCCGTGTTCACCCGGCTCTTATTCTTTCCCACCTTTGGCAGTTTTGTTTCTCCCTCATGGGCTGTATTTCCGCAATTGACCTAAGTGATAATTGCAAGTGCCCACATGTAAAAGTTATACAGCAAGTTGTAAAGTGAGACATTTATATAGAACTAACAGTCATCTATAACTAAGGAGGTTGCTTGACAACATTGGATATCTATCAAGCTTTAAGTATAATGCTAGCTTACCATTGCAAAAACTTCAGTGTGATAGCAGCTCTGACCGGATATTCCACATTAATGCAAACCAGATAGCAACTGCATCTGCCACAGACTTAATATCCGAAAACATCACATGGTTGTCTCCATAGTGACATCAAATTGACCAGCTGTGTAAATATCAGAAGACCCTGGAAAAGGTAAAAAGCTATTCACAAATATCAATCAAGCACAAACAAGTGATCAAATTTATATGAAGCACAAAACCACATAATGCATCGAACAACTGTACATGTGAATCAGATGCAATACAACCAAAATAATAATTTTCATACACATTTCTGAAATAGTCTTTTCCAGTAACAATCAAGTGACAGTTGATTTGCATGTACTTTAATACAATGCATTATGTTCCGATGTATGTTTCGAGCCACTGTGGAATGTAAACCACATAGTAGCTTATTATAGACACGATAGAAAACAGAACATGACCCAGAAATGCAAACTTCAAGCCAAATAAAAATCCATCTTACCTTTTGCAATAATCTGTGGTGTAACAACTGTACTCCGGGGACCCTTCCTAAAAATATATACTGTTAAAGAAAATCCTTGTAACAATTTAAGAAATAAAGTATCAAGATATATATACCTAAAGCTACATATATTATATACTTGAGGCAATAACCTTAACAATAATTGTGGTCAGATCCTCATTGAAATACTCGCACAACAACGCCAGCATCCCAACCAATTCTGGCTGTAGATCTTTTGTGATGCACTTAGTAGCACAACTTACATCCCGAACCACCCTCTTTATTCCTTTGTTTTTCATTTGCAATGACTGCATGTAATTAAGACATTTTGTTAAATTTTCAATAAATGAAGCATGGCTCTTCCCAACTAGTTGTTGAAAATGAAGTGAAAAGCCATCTTTGCTGAAAAGGATGGGCCACACTCATCATGTAGTGTAATGGTTGTTTGTTGTGAGTTTATGATACTGCGTATTCCGAGAAACCCCTTTTTTAACTCTTTCCCTCCCAACTCGCCATATATGGCGAGTTGGTGGGAAAACATGGTATCCCGTCTGTCCATAAATGGATACAAATCTAAGAAACGATTTCTCCGCAATGCGTAATGGTAGAGACCTCAGCTATGGCTCATTCGATCAAGGAAACCCTATATTTTATTCTCTGTGATTATCGTGGAGAAATATTAAAAATGCGAGGAGTGATAGCCTTTCTTTTTCAAGGCTTCGCCTCTTATTTCTATCGATTTTACACGAATTTACACGTGACTAACTCAGCCAATAGGAGTCGTGTTAACTTGCAGAGAAGCTCTTTTTGTCAAGCAAGTCTTTCTTTACATTCTCTGTGAATTTCGTGCCGTTGAGATAAAAAGGAGAGCGTTGGTGACGTTTTCGCAGCAGGCGGTTATGCTTCGTGTTCACCAAAGCATGAATCCAGCTGGGCCTGCTGAGCGCACGATAAAGAAAAAGGCGGCGAGACTAGCTAGTTCGGTGTGCCCTGCTTTGAAGAATATTGGATATAGTATTTGCGTTTGTTTGGTTTTGTATGCCCTTTTTACACTTCCTTCACTGTTCTTTTTTATACTTTTTACTATTTTAGTTCTACAAAACTAAAAACTTCAATGCGTTTTGGTTCAAGTTTTCATAATATAGTCAGAAAAAAGGGAAATTTCAATTACAAATAGTAAAAAAACTACTGAAGATAGAAATACAGTTCAAATTTTCCTGAGTACAAAAACTATTAGACAATCTACATTCCAATTTTCATCTCATTTGGGCATTCCAATAATAAGTGAGTATTTCGTTTGTCAGTGCACCTCAAATTTTTCAAAGTCGAGCAGAATTTTCTTTGCATAAAAAGTGGTGTTCACTAAAGTTTACATAATATATTCTTTATTAGAGGTAGATTTTAGATGTGCAGCTTGTTTAAAAGAGGGATAAATTATCTTTCCAACCATACTAAATATTAAATCATAGCATAAACTTTAGAAAAACTGTGCTAATTTGAAAATGACTAAAAATTGTAAAAAACACTGCGGGACAGCATGTTTGAATTAATGCATTTGGCCGGGAGTGAAAGAGTTAAAATAGCTCGTGCTTCATCATCTAAACCAGCAGAGGCACAAGCCTGGTACTTTAATACACATCAATTCATCCGATGACAATGGAGCCATATTTGATTCCATTTCACCATAAACTTTCTTTTGTTTTGGCAATCGTTGATCGGAGTCAGAAGAGCTGCTAGACGAAGAATCAATCCATCATTCGTTTTTGGCCCGGTCTACGATTGTTACAAATGCTACTTTCTAACTGCAACATAAATGAACCACAACCAGCCAATGACCTAGGATATTTCATAACTACTTTGGTTGCAACAATCCTCATCAATAGCTTTCGTCCAGGGTTTTTATGCTTTGATATCACATCCATCTTTTATTAATCTGACAAGCAGCCGTCGTTCAGGTGGGGGTAGCCTCTTCTTCTCTTTAAGGAATTTAGAAATTGAAGCAGGGAATTTTTCATCATCCCATGTGTAATTGCAATGGTGTATGCAATGTCCCAGATTCGTGACAGGATGGTGTGGGTTGTAACAAGTGTTCACTACAGTCGGACAGTGAGGATGAATCACGATCACATAGAACTTGTTTTTGCACAAAAGCTATCAATTTACGACGTTGAATGGGCAAAAGGCAAGGCTCAAGGTCTTGATTGGTAACGAATGTCATATCTTTTGTGCACATTACCCCCATCTCTACCAAGAAGTCAACCAACGCTTTTCTTTTATCTTCTGTCATAGGAATTTAACTTTCATTCAGAATGTCAAGAACAGGTTGTTCTACGGGCAAAGTTTCATCATCACTATCCATTTTTGTTAGCATATGACACTAAAATAAAATAAGCTTATTTCCTGCAACAAATATATATATATATATATATATATATATATATATATATATGTAAATACATGTTTATTAGTAATTAAAATAAAACGTAGCAAGAAAAGAAAATTAAATACTCAGTTTTGTTTCTGTGTAGCGGTATACAAAATTGCGCACTTCAAAGGGAGTAATTTATGGCCATCAACCATATAACAAGGTATGGTGGGAATATGTTGTATCAGCTCGTTGCACTTAATTAAGCGCAAACATTCAGTGATCTGTACAACTCTAAATACACCAGCATTAGGAACAATTTCTGTTTCACGGTCTTCAAGCAATAAAATTAGCTCATTCGAACGAACAAACAGCATCACAATACAGCTAATCTGATGGCATGAGCTACTAAAATTGGAAATATACATGCCTTGTTTGTAAGTAGTTCCACAGTATTTATTGTGCAGTTAAAACTGAAACAGTGTTTTTTGTGTTGTAAGGCAATGTTTGCCCAACATACATTGGACAGAACTGGAGTATAAGGAAGTATTTAGGCAAGTACCATTGGCGGTAAAGCTCAAGGGGTCTTTCAAAAAAGAACCAGTATGCATAAACAGTATAATACAACTGATGTAAGTGGGTCATAGATATAGTAACGTTTTTAAAGTTATGACAGCTACGCAGTGATTTCTTGAAAAATGAATATGCTTACTCTCAAAACGCATGGTCCACAGTTTAATCAGTGGTCCAAACTGCATTGTAAGATATGCATAATGTAACAGGTAATGGTGCTTTGGACGGAGTTTAACTAAAGGAAATAGATTTTTACGCTGTCTGAGGTATTCTTTCATAACAACATCCAAGTACGACACTTGCACAGGTGATATGTGTGGTGCACAAACAAGCTGAACTATTTCACGTAGCTGTAATAATAAAGTCCAAACTTCATCTGAATCATCAGTAATCAAATCATATATAATCAATGGGAAAAGTCTAAGAAAACACCAGTTTTCTACAGCTTGCCCAATCAGCCTTGTTGCATTTATTGGCAAAGGAGGTGGCTTGTTTGCTGCATCATTATCTTTATACGGAAACCTCGTGATCCGCTCATTCAGTAACTGAAATCTGAACCATTTTTTGTTGACAAAGTATTTTATAAATAAATACATGTCATAGGCAACTATCCTCTCCAAAAATCATGGCCCAAGCAAGGTGAAAGTCCAGGTTTGCACACATGGAATGATACCAGTTGATTAAAAAGTGAATTAAATTTGACCCCACAAAATATGTTTGAATTGTGGTGTTGAAGGTGCTGCACTATTATAGCTGGAAGCACTTCTCAAATCACCACTTTCATATGGACTTTCATGAAATTCAGCTTTTGAGATCTGGCAATACCTACAGAAATATGTTCACTATTAAAACTTTCTGAAAATCCACCAATTTGATGCGAACCAAGGTTATCACCAAGAATTGCAAATAACTGACACTTGATAATTTTCCCTTCATTCAGGACTCCATCTGTTTTCTAACTTATGTATGTCCTTCAAAAGTTCATGGAAAACCAGGTTTTGGCCAAAGAATTTGAAATGGACTCTCTTTAACTAGTAGCACTAAGATCATATTGTCGATGGATGATCTGTACGGAAATGGCAGGTTTCCTATCATCGCATAAACAGCAAGTAATTTGTGCTTTTTTCGACTAGAACCAAGAGGGTTAACCACTTCAAATGAGTCTTGATACAGAAGAAGCTGTATATGCTGCGGGTCATGCATCGTTTTGAAAACATTTCCATCAAACAAATCATTTAGGGTGTCTGGAGCATTAACATGAGAAGTGTAAACAAATTTTGAAATGGCTCGCCGTACAATCAATTGAACAGACTCGAAAATGGAAACATAGTGGAAGGAACAGGTTTTTCCCAAATACTGCCCTAAACGCACAGTACGAGGTTCAATGAAATCATAATGGTGCATATAAAACAATGTCCTGCAATGAATTGATCTCAATTTCCCATGATCAGCAGCACAAATATCCTGAAATGATTCTGCTTCAATATCCTCATGAACTTGTTGAAGTTGATCCTCAATAAGAGTCAGGCATAGATGCCACTCTATTTTTAAGTCTATGAATTCGATAGTCGTCAATAATGGAAAGTTCTTGAACTATAGATTGAACTGTACTTTTTGGTACAAAACAGTGACATTCTAGTTTTAACAAAATAAGGCAAAGCTTTCTAGAATTTCATTATCACTGCTAGACATGGAAGTGATTTCCATGTCAAATGTTGGTGCTTCACTTGCGATGTCACAAGGCGCAATGGTTTCGTCATTTTCATCACTGTCATAGTGCGGAACATTTAGACCTGAAGTTGTTGAAACAACAGATCCAGTTATTGTAGTGTTATAATGGTTTCGAAAAACATGAGATGCAAATGACGACACGACCATGTATGATGCCTTACAATTAAAATACGGACAAGTAATTTTCATACCCTGCCGTATGTGTTCTTTAAGATGCTTCAATAGATCACTAATGCTGACACATTGCTTTTGACACAATTCAACATTGCATAAAAATAAATGCTCTTCAACATGGAAAGTGTCTGCAACATTATTATATTCCTCATCTCTCCTTTAACACTACAATGATTTCTTCTTATATGACTTTGAAATGAATTAAACTTTGAATACTGCGCTTTGCAATTTCCAATATTGCAAACAAATGAAGCATTTCTCACATTTCTGTGAGATCTCATGTGTGTTGCATATGTACTCGGCAATACAAATGTTGAAGAACAGATACTACAAGTAACGCGGCATGTTTAAGTTTTTGAAGTGATTTGTAGCAACTAAGAAATATATATATTATATAATTATGTTATATAGCCTATACAACACATTATAAATAGTAGCCTACAGGTAGTCTCTATGACCTGGTTAGCCAATAGTATACTAAATACCGCAACATGCCAGAATAGATAAAACAAATATACACTTGTTTAAACCATAAATGACCATGTCAAATAGGAAGTTTATGTACGGTTAAGTGAATATATTGAACAATAAACATCGTTTACGTAAAATAAACCTAGCTGTAGCTAGATTACTAACACTACCCAAACTACTGTAGCACACCTGTCGGGCGAATAACGAACTCGACGACAAAAATATCGCAGCACTGCGCATGCGCATAAATAAACCAACACGAGGACGCAGTGATGTGGAACGAACATCGAACTAATAGGAAAGCAAATTGTGCCGATATATTATATATGCAACTACACAATAATTTATTCGCATTATCTGAATCACAGACAACGTGTAAACTTAAGATACACAAAATACCATATCTTCCCTAATGATTTAATAGGTATTTCTGTAACTACGTAGGTAACTACGTTTAAGAGTTTTTACACTTAGAATAAAAGTGGGTAAAATAGATATTTTGCTTAAACTTGTAAAATTATCGTACGTTAGGCTAGCATAAAAAATACATTAAATTACACAAAAATATTTGTTAATTAACATATATATCTTGCACATTTACCAAGTTTTTGGTAATCTGCAACACCTACGTTATGTGAATACCAAAAACGTATTATATATGTGTAATCACAAAAAAATATTATCATATTAATATGGTTATACGTTTTTTTACTTAAATCGTTTGTAATAATAGTTTACATACAAAAATCGATTTAAAAATATGTATTATTACGGTCATTTTTTACAGTGTTGGTTTACCCCATTGATTGTTACTCTTTGTGTTAATAGTTGTTATGGGACAGTTGTTGTGATCCGTGAAATTATTATCTTGATGTTCTATTGCTTTTGTTTTATGCAGTACTTAAGTATTCACGTATATTCGGTCTATTCGCGACGCGGAAATTGCGGTTTTTCGCGTATATTCCATTTTTTCACCATGAAGTTTCCTAAACGCATCATAAAGGTTAAATTCGAAAATTAAATTGTTTAGCGCTTCCCTATCTCTTTTTATGCTCTCATTAAAACCGTTTTGTACGCCTCTCTTTTCCATTACCATGTTGAAATCGCCCATTATTAAACGTAATATTTCGTCGTTCGGGGAGAGGTTTTTCTTGATTTCGTTTATAGTTTTTTTCACGTATTGCCGCGTGTTTAGAGCCTGATTTGAGGTATACGTTGTATATCGTTATTTTACTACTATCGTTACTTAACTTTATCTTTTGAACCGTGTTATTTTCGATTATTTCTTGCGTTATTTTATAGTTTGTTGTTACCTGCAGGGATTTCTACTATGACGTCACAAACATGGATGATTTTCGCGTGTGCTGCTGGGATTTCTACTATGACGTCACAAACATGGACTATTTTCGCGTGTGCTGCCGGGAATTCTACTATGACGTCACAAACATGGACTATTTTCGCGAGTGCAATGAATGGAAATCAATACGACGTCAATTAAGGGTCAGTGTCGTTGGATCGCGTGCAAAGGCTGACCTGAAAAACATTATGACGTCAATTAAGGGTCGATGTTGTTTGATCGTGTGCGGAAGGTGATCGAGGTCATTATGGCGCCAGCTATTGCTGGTCAGTGTTGTTTGATCTCTGGAAATCATTATGACGTCAGTTATTGCTCGGAGTTTGCTGGATTTTGATGGGGTTCTCGTGGGAAAGACCAGCTAATGGGTCTATTTTGGGCGAACAATCACACGAGGATATTGTCCCAAGAGTGAGAAGCAGAGAATCTATAAGTGGGTTTGGAGAGAAAAGATTACATGAATAAGACCCGAAACGGGCATCATGCAGTTTTTCTCTTAGGGATTGGAGCACCAGATAAATACGCATGTTTGGACGTCACAAGGAGGGATTAGGAAGAGACTTGGAGGAACGATCCTGATCGTCTAGAGTCCGAATTGAACTCAACCGCTAGAAGGACTAGCGTGTTTAAAGACTTAATCGCGACTGCATATTACGCGTTGTGATTCGATTCCGTCGACTGAAAGCTATCTGTTTTACCGTGGCGTATTAAGTCACATTATCAATTCTGATAATCGCTGATTTTGACTGCTTGTGAGTTGTTGCATGTCATTAACGAATTAAAGGCACTATACTAACATCAAAGGAGTGGACTCTGGTTATTTGAGTAGAATTCAAGAATCCAGGGTTAGGTTTACGTGTCTGATTACCCTCATAAAATACCAGTACTCTAATTGAGTACTAGTTGTTCTAATCAAACATCTGTTTACTTTAGTTAGATATCGTTAAGCTGACGCAGTCTTGATAAGAGTGCTACCCCGCGGTCTTAGAACGCCGCAACTAGTGACTCTGCAAGTTGATTTGAACACGCAGATTCTGATTTGGAGGCGGATTTTTGCTTGGTTTTGCAAGGTATTTTGTGTTTCAGAGTATAAATTGAGTTTATTTCTTACGTTTGGTTTGCTGATTTCTTGTATTCTGTCCTTGTAAAAGTTCTTTACGGGGTTTAAGATTGTGTTGTATGGTAGTATTTTAACGATTAGAATTGTTGTGGATTAAAGTCTGTTATATTTTCACAACACAACAATCACACGTGTATACTCAGTGGAAGTGGCTGGTTTAATGAAACGATTAATACCTTTTTTGGTAAAAGAGAATAAGACGTCGACTCCAAAAAGAAGGGTGACTTTCAATATGAATCCAGATATTAGTGATTCAGGTTTCGATCGGAACGATTTTAGACATGACTCGAATACGAGACCGTCTTTGAGTCTGGGTGATGAGAATGATTATCCAGGTTTGTTCACGCCGAATAATGCAGGACGGGCAAGGAGGTATGTTGCTGATTTGCCGCCATTTTGGGAAAATTCGGTTGTTAATTTCTAGAGTTTGCTGAACATA
>CH001552.1:14345-39601 GCA_000149265.1 Ciona savignyi | reverse complement strand
CGCAATTGAAAGAATATGTAGTTAAATTCGCCTGTTCTTTTTTTTGTGTGGTGTGTAAAAAACGAGGTATTTTAAATGTTTAATAATTTCGGTAAAAAATGGTATTTTCTTTGTTGTAAATATTATTGGTTGTGTAAGCTAATTGTTTGGAGTTGTTGTTGTTAATTGGATATATGATTTTGTTGCTAGCGACTTAAGTGTATAGTTAACATCTTTTTAGATTTTAGCTTTAGTCAATATAAAGGTGTATCTGTTGTAATTGTAGTTATAACGAAGGTATTCTTTTGGCTCGTAAATTTGTTTTGTTTGAAAAGCTTAGAAGTTTGCATATCATATACTCTTAAAAGTTTTAAAGTATGATTTTTTCTGTAAGCAATTTTCATTTTTGGTAAATTCATCAATTTATGATTTTGAATCATATACGGTTATAATTTCTTATTGCCAGTAGTTCGTAAAACCTCATACGTTATGATCACTAATGAATGGAAAAACCTTCTTTTTGCATAAATGCATAGTTACTAAATACGTCAAGTTGTGATATGTGTATGGAATCTCTTTAAAGCCGTAATTATAGTTATAACATTTTTTCAAGCCTCATACGTTATTTTATATAAGATGGCGAAATATACTTATTGTTATATGTGAACATCGTTAAATACGTCAAGTTATAGTATGAAACTTTTCTGGATCTGTAATTTGTTATAACATTTAATTAAGCCTCATAGGTCATACGATAAGGAGGCGAATAATATTGTTATAATGCAAAATGTTTTGATAATTTGTGATACAATGTCGATCGCTTAGGGTTAGTTGAGTGTCATTAATAGAACAATAATCTGGAATGATTGTTAATTGGTTAACCGAATTTGTCAGAATCATTTGTTGTTGTAGGTGCGTCAATAGTCTGCTGATCTTTGTTATCATGTTAAAAAGAAGGTGGTTGTTGTTGGTGTTGTGTATTTACAATTTTTTTTTAAACACATGTCTTCGTAAGGTCTACTATTCTGATTTTTTATCTCATCATGCTAAATGAACGTAATTGTCAATTTTTTTTGTATTTTTCTCTAAGTTTTTGTTGGAAAAGAAAACGCATTATTTTTTTTCGTAAATGTTTTGGTTTATGTAATGTACTAACTAACACAAAAAAAAAAAAAAAAACTAATATAAAGTAACATTAGAAATTTCTAGTGCCATTTTACATTTATATATATATATATTGCAACTCACAAGCATTGATATTTGTAATCATTTCTACATTTCATGACGGAAGGACTATAAAATATTGTTCGATTTCTTCGAGGGGTGTATTGCAGGGATTTCTACTATGACGTCACAAACATGGATTATTTTCGCGTGTGCTGCTGGGATTTCTACTATGACGTCACAAACATGGACTATTTTCGCGTGTGCTGCCGGGAATTCTACTATGACGTCACAAACATGGACTATTTTCGCGAGTGCAATGAATGGAAATCAATACGACGTCAATTAAGGGTCAGTGTCGTTGGATCGCGTGCAAAGGCTGACCTGAAAAACATTATGACGTCAATTAAGGGTCGATGTTGTTTGATCATGTGCGGAAGGTGATCGAGGTCATTATGGCGCCAGCTATTGCTGGTCAGTGTTGTTTGATCTCTGGAAATCATTATTACGTCAGTTATTGCTCGGAGTTTGCTGGATTTTGATGGGGTTCTCGTGGGAAAGACCAGCTAATGGGTCTATTTTGGGCGAACAATCACACGAGATATTGTCCCAAGAGTGAGAAGCAGAGAATCTATAAGTGGGTTTGGAGAGAAAAGATTACATGAATAAGACCCGAAACGGGCATCATGCAGTTTTTCTCTTAGGGATTGGAGCACCAGATAAATACGCATGTTTGGACGTCACAAGGAGATTAGGAAGAGACTTGGAGGAACGATCCTGATCGTCTAGAGTCCGAATTGAACTCAACCGCTAGAAGGACTAGCGTGTTTAAAGACTTAATCGCGACTGCATATTACGCGTTGTGATTCGATTCCGTCGACTGAAAGCTATCTGTTTTACCGTGGCGTATTAAGTCACATTATCAATTCTGATAATCGCTGATTTTGACTGCTTGTGAGTTGTTGCATGTCATTAACGAATTAAAGGCACTATACTAACATCAAAGGAGTGGACTCTGGTTATTTGAGTAGAATTCAAGAATCCAGGGTTAGGTTTACGTGTCTGATTACCCTCATAAAATACCAGTACTCTAATTGAGTACTAGTTGTTCTAATCAAACATCTGTTTACTTTAGTTAGATATCGTTAAGCTGACGCAGTCTTGATAAGAGTGCTACCCCGCGGTCTTAGAACGCCGCATTACCCGTTTATTTATTACGATCGCCGTTCCTTGCCGATACGCGCGATTCGCGGTATGTTCAGCATTTGTGAGTATTTCGATTCCGTTTTGCGCTTTAATTCTCTCTATTGCGATGCTATCAATTGTGTGGGTTTCCTGAACGCAAACTATGTCTATTTTATTTATTCTCATGTATTACAATATACATTGGATTTTAGATCCGCAACCGTTGGTATTTATGGTTCCAATTGTAAGGACCTCCATCTATTCCATATTACATTAAATAGTGGTGATTGGGTAGGTTTGTCGGTGTTTGTGCTTAGCACGTGTTTGTATGTTTTAAACTTTTGATTAGGTGTCCGAATGGTCTGATGACGATATCTTCCTGGGTCGCTTCGGTAAGGGTTTGGTCGCAAAAAGTTTTGTCATTTCTATGACTGATTTTCTTGGTTTGGTGGGTGTAGAGGTTGCATACTCCGGTGTCCTATAAACTGACTCGTGGTGTGAATCGATTCGTCCGCGATTCCGGGTCTTGCTGACTTGGTTGTTTTGCGGTTTTTAACGGTAGAAGGTCATTGTCGGATGAGTTGTCGCTTGTACTTTGTTGTGGGTTATATTTTGGGTTTCTTTTTGCTTTTCGAAATCTGGTTTTTCTCGCTCGTTGTTTTTTTGGGGAGGAGTTGTCGAGTGCATTCAATTGTGGGTAGTCTGATGGATTGAGTGGCGTCAAGTTGATGGTCATGTTTGTTTGAGGTTCTGCTTGGTATTGTTCTTCATTTTCCATCTCGTTTAGTATCTCAAATCTGTTTTTGGTTGTTGTTGGTGAAGGGGAGCTCTTTTGTCTTATCTCCTGTTGTTTATTGATTACTTTCCATGGGTTGCTGTTTTCTTCTATTTCGTGAAATGGCATTGTGTTTTGTTCTTTGTTTTGCATGGTTTCTTGCATTTTTCTTTTGAGTTCCGCGGTGTTGTTTGTTGAACGAAAGGTGGTTCGTTGTTGGTTCGCTCTGCATGCCCGGGTTGTGTGGCCATGATTCTTGCATGCATGGAAGAAAGAAAGCCTTTTGAGGGCATTTTTGCTGCTCATGCCCTCTGCATTTACAGTATCTGCGGAGGGGTAAGTTTGCCTCCGCTGGTCTGGTGACCGTGACGTGGCGTCTTGCAATTTTGATCACTGGTGGTATGTTGTTTAGCTTCAAGTTGTCCAGTGATATTGACCCATCCATTTTTGATATTTGGGAAGTTTCTATGGGTCCCATATTGCACAATTTTTGGTTCTCCCCATTTATTATCGCAAATGATGGTGAGAAGATCCTTTTCCGGTATGTCGCATGGTACGGGGTGGAGTGTTACATTTTCTAATTGTTTGTCGGTAACATTGCGTGGATCCGCATTGCATGACCGCTTTCCGTGGTAAATGTTATTTCATTCACTTGAAAGTAATGGACTTATTTCATTGAGGTTAGGGATTTCATTGCTTTCATTTTGTTGTTTCAGGGTGATTAGAAATTGACAATCTTTAAAATTCTCCATTATGACCCCGTCTATCATGTCGGCTATATCCGCGAGCGGTGCACCTTCTTAGAAGAGCTCCATAAAAGATGATACGGATATATGCTCTACCATACCGGTCAGTTGGAATATTAGAGATCTGGGTGAGTCTGCTTCTAGTTCTTGCATTGGCATTTGGGGATGAATTGGAATATAACTTAGAATTAATAGACTTCATTGTTGATCCAAGTTGGTGCCTTGCCCACTCGTGCCATATATTTTCTATTTTATTTATCTGCGTCAATTCATGTAATCTAATTACTTTTGCACAAATAACTTTGGTTTCGATGTCCGGTATTGCTCTTCCACCATCTTTTATTGAATTTAATAATTTTAGACGATTTATTTTTTCCAACTTACTCTGGAACCATAGAAATTTAAAAATTAGATTATTTATTTATTTTATATATTTATTATTAATCGGAATATGTTTACCTGGATGTAGGAATTGAGGAACTATAAGAGAATTTATTAATGTACATTTACCGGAAAGAGTTAAATTTCGTTGTTGAAGGATTCCAATTGCCCGTTTTATTGAATTTTTTGATTTTTCCCAATTTTGGTTTTCGCAATTTTGTTCAAAACTAAAAAATATACCCAATATTTTAATTATCGTTACTATATTATAACCCATATTTAATTTATGAATATGCTGTTTAACTTCTGGATCATTTAGTCATGTATTGAGTTTTATTGTTATTAATTATTTGTCCAGATGCCATTTCATATTGTTTAAGTTCGTTTTTTATTTGGGGAAGAGATTTATTGTCGCCAATTAAGAAAGTAACATCGTCAGCATACTGTTCCAATTTATACTCAATTGGACCTAATTTATATCTCGTTATTAATTTATTATTATTTATTTTTTTAGATAGTATGTCTAACCCAATTAAAAAAAAGCGACATACTGGTCGGGCAACCTTGTCTGATGCCCCGTTTTACATTTATCGGTTTGGTGAAAGCACCGTTTATTTCTATTTTACGTTTTATTCCATTATATAATATTTTAATTAGATTTATTTATTAATTCTGTAGGAATTTGGAGCTTCTGGAGGATTTTAATTATAAAATGGTGATCTATTCTGTCAAAAGCTTTTCCATAATCAATAGTCATTAAAGTTAGTTTTTTATTTAAATATTTGGCCGAATCTATTGCACTTTGGATGTTATATATACTTTGATCTATATTCCGATTTTTAATCCCACATTTTTGATTTGGACTGATTATACTATCTAGAATTATTTTTAATCTATTAGTTATTATTTTACTAAAAATTTTGTAGTCCGTGGTCAGTAACGAAATGGGTCTCCAGTTCTTCATGTCCAATTTATCACCCTTTTTGAAAATTAATTTTACAATGGCAGTTCTCATTGAGTTTGGCATTTTCTCTGTAAAGTAAAAATTATTATAGAGTTCGCAGAGGTCATTGAGAAAAAAATTATCCATGTTATATAAAGTTTTGCAGTAAGACCGTCTATACCAGGTGAGCTATTTTTGTTAAGTTCTTCTATTGCTATTTTAATTTCTTTGATATCTATAGTTTTTTAAGTATTCTTACATCGTCATTATTTATCTTTAATGGTTTTATGTCGGATAGATATTCTTCTTGTTTATTTGTATTCGGAATAACCCCGCATAAATTATTGTAAAAATTATATACTTCGTTAAGGGTTTCACTTGGATTATTTGTTACGTTATTATTATTTAGTTTTACTTTATAAATTGAATCACGTTTTTGTCTTACATTTTCGAATTGGAAAAAATCCCCGGTGGGTCTTACTTCTATTTCTATTTCTTTTATTTTCGATCAAATAAGAGCACCTGTATTCAATTTTGTTTCGTAAGCGTGAACGTTACGTTGAATTCTAATTATATTAATATTTTGTGTTAATATATTTATTTTTTCCAGTTGCTCCAATTTTTCTACAGAATTAATATATCTTTGTTTTTCACCTTTTCTAATAATTTGTGAATGATATTGGACTTCGTTTTTGATCATAGTTTTTCCCATTTCCCACCAGTCTTCAATTCTATTATAGTTCCACTTTTCTTGTCTCCAGTGTTTCCAACGTATATTTATTGTATCTATTACTTCATTATTTCCTATTACCGAATTATTAATTTTATAGAATAAGGGACCCCATTTTTTATTAGATATTACTTTAAGATTAATTACAAGACAGTTATTATTTATGGTCGGATATAAAGTTTCTTATGTATTTAATATTACTTATATTTTTTTAGTACGTATTCGTTTGCATAAATACGATCTAATCTGGATGATTTTTAGATACTATTCGAGTTAAAATTATTTCCCGTCTTTTAAATTTATAGTGTATATCTGTTAACCCATATTTATTTTCAATTTCAAGCCATTTTTTTTATAAAGATTTTTTTAGAATCAAATTTACCTTGTTTATCAGTAGCGTTTAGTACCAAATTAAAATCTCCCATAATTATATTTTGATTATTTATAGTATCATTAATATAGTTATTTAAAGTTTCCATTTGGTCTTTCCTTTCCAAAAGGTCATACCAATTGGCACCTGATTTAAAATATATATTGTAGATATTAATAGTATTATTACGTTCGTATAGTGTTACCTTATTTACAATATTACTTATTATTATTTTATGGCATACGGTATATTTAGACAATATATGTTTTTTAATTAATATTTCGGTTCCTTTTCTGAAGTGCTTTGTTTCAACATTCATTTTTGAAACGGTGTTAACGTAAAATTTTAAAGTTTGTCAATTGTTCAATTTTGTCAGTGTAATTTGGGTCCAAAATATGTAGTTCCTGCATGCACAAAATATCAATTCTATTTTGGTTCACATAGTTCGAAATAATTTGAGCTTTGTTTTTGATACCATTAATATTTATGGTACCGATTATAAGCTCCTCATTTTCTATATTTTTTTGCTCCATAGTGAATTTATAAAACAGTCATGAATTTTGTGTTGTGTTGTTATTATTATAAGTGTTTAAATGTTTCAGTTCTAATGAAAGTTTTCTTTTCTTTGCAGGTGATTCCTTCACAAATATTTTTCTTAAAGAAGTAACTGTTCGTCTAAGTTCGGGTGGGTCACTTGAGTCTGAGGTATTATTATTACGTGGTGGAGTTTCTTTCATCTGTTGTTTTATAATGGGTGGTTTCGTTTTCAACATATTTTTGGTGAGCTTCATCAATCATCAACAGGCTTTCTTCGAGATTAAATGATCCTGATGATGATACCGAGGTGAGTGTTTCCTGTTGTTCTATTGGTTTTGTTTTTGGTGTTTTCGTTGATGTGGTTGGTTTTTGGTTTTTATTTGTTTTTGAATGTGTTGACTGGGGCGTTGATAGTGTGGTGGCAGTTTGTTAATTTTTTTGTGTGAGACATTGGTGTTCTTGTGTCAATAGGGGTTGAATTGTTTTGTGGTTGGCTTTGTCGTCGTGGTGTTCTTTGTGGTTTGGGTGTTTGGTTCAGTTTTAAATTTGGTTGAGTGTTAGAAATTTGGTTGAGTGTTGGAAATTGATTTGTATTGTGGGTTTGTATAATTGTATTTCCAAATTGTGTTTCTTTATCCATGTTATCCAGAGCTGCGAACCTGTTTGATGTTGCTATTGAGCCAGTTAATGCTGCTCGATATGACTTTGTTGAGAATTTTTTCAATTGATGGAGGGTTTCCGGGTTTTCTTGGTGTGCTACTAATTGGGTTGTTGGAAAGGTAAGTCGGTTTGGATCGACAAAAGCGCAGGATGTGGCCGGTGGTTTTGCAAAAATTGTAATATCCTGTTTAGGGCATTTTGTCCGGACATGCCCTCGCTCTTTACAAAATCGACAGAGTGGCATGTGAGACTCTCCTGGCTTGGTTACCGTAATCCATTTACCGCCAAATTTTAAAACTTTCGGGATGTTATTGGTATTTAGTTTGGTTAAGTAGATGCTTAACCAACCGTTTTTGATATTTTTAAAATTGCGATAAGATCCGAATTCGAGCTTATGTATTTTTCCCCATTTGTTTTGTTCTAGCGTTTTGATAAGTTTCAGCTCATCAATATAGCAGGGCACTGGGTTTAGGGATACAACTTCCATTGATGGTGATGGAAATTTTGCAGTTACTCTCACGGTAGTTCCGGATTCAGTTGTGAAGTTGATTATGTTATTTGTGTAGTATGTAATTAAGTCGTTTACGACACTTTCATCACCATATTCCTCTTTCAGGGTGATGAGGAATGCGACGTCTTTGTGGGAGTTGGTGATGACCCCATCAACCTTGTGTTTCAAGGATTCAAGAGGACCACCTGAATAAAACAACTCCATGAAGGCCGAGACAGAAATACACTCTACACCACCGGTGATTTGTATGACGATAGATCTTCGGGTCGCTTGGTCGATTTCGATCAATTTTTCCATTTTTGTGTTTGTTGTTTGTGTGTGGGTTTTTTTAATGCAGGAACTATAAATTTTGGAGTGTTTGTGAAATGTCTATGTGATGTTTAGGTACGTTATATACCTCAAACGCTAGATTATTTTAATTTAGAGGGTGATGGGTTTATCTAGGTGGCGCTATATTCTGAAAAAATTGCCTAGGGCTCCGCCGCCCAACTTTAGCAGTCAGAAGGCAAACAAACAGCAAAGTGCAAGGGAAAATGTGAGAAAACACACACAAACAATAATTACAGGCGGGGGTAATTATAACTTTGTGTTGCCAAATTAATTACTCAATTAATCGAAAAAAGATTTTTTTTGGCAAGACAAAGGAAAAATCACAATACAACACTGTATTACTTGGACTTAATCTAGGGGCAGCTCAAGCAAGGGGGAGATTACAGTCACCTGGGGGGTCTTTGAGCTTGCTTGCTTTAAATAAATCCAAAGTGGTAATCCGCAATGAATATTCTATTTGCTATTTGGTAAGAGGTTAGCTCAGCGCGAATCTTACCTCTTACCTTATTCAAATAGAATAGGGAAAATACCCTTCAAAAAGTGCTGCCTTATCAGGAAAAAAAGACAAAAAAACTGGAAAAAACAGGGGACTGGCGAAAAAGAAAAAAGTGGGAAAAAATGGCAACACTGGGGCGAGAGAAAAAAATACCACCAAATATCCACTAGATGGCGTGAAAAAAAGAAAAAAATTGGGATGAAAAATATTGCGATTGTTGAGCCCGACGTGATAATGGACACGCACCTTATCGAAACGAACAATTTCCGACGTCAACTTCAACTAGAAGTTTCAAGTACATGTGGGCCCAACGCAATTTATCTAAGAAGCAAATTCAAAACCAAGAAACTTCAAGCATCAAGTAAGAAACGCCCCTTTTCGCTGGACGAAGTTGGTGACTATTTAACAAGCTCCCTATACAAATCAAGTTTATAAGCATCGCTTCCGCCGACGAAAGAAGAGAATTCGCAAGACGACTTTCCCTTTACGAAATATGAAAAGGGTTGTATTATTTTTTTTTTATACTGTAATTATTAGTCTGTAACGATTGCAAATACTAGTGTCCCTGGTTTTGGTTGGATGGTACTAGGCTATTGCAAGAATGCATAATATTGGTGTTTTACTCTACAGACTTCTTACAAACACCACGAGCAAAACGCGCCTTCAACAACTGCTACACAAGCACTCCATCTTAACCGAGGTCAGTAACGCTTTTACGATTATGCTATCATGAGCTTGAGTCAAAGATGCCACATGCTGCGCCAACCCATCCGGTATATTAGGCGCATTTACACGTCGAACGACGTTTGTTTTGTTCGTTCGCGATTTTCAATGTTACCGCCGACGAGGCGTTAGTTTTCTTTTAATCGCTTCACGCAAATTATGCGTTTAGTTCACGCGATTATATACTCGTTTTTGAGCAGCAGCTCGAGTTTTCTTTCTTATTCTGCGAAGTCTGATCGCCCCTGCCTCGCGCGTTTGCGCTCATGTTGTGTAAATAAGTGAGCGTACCCGCTTCACAATGTCACAGTTTATAAAACGATACCAGCGTACTTCCGTATAGCTATGGTAATCGCGCCGCATGTAAATGCGATCGATGTCTAATTGTCAAATCGCATCTCAGTCAATGTGTCGGATGTTCCGAATATATTTCGTGTGTACAACAGGCTTTTACAAACACCGCACAGTAATGACGAGACACAGCTTATGTTCTGCTTATTGATTGTTTGCTTTTGTTCGTTGATGGAAATATATCCGCGCGAGTTTATTTTTTCCTTTATTGGTTACTGAGTCGTAAAACAAGTCGCTCGGTTTTTGTTTTTGCGTTTTTATTAATTGCGCTTTCGTCGCATATAGCGAGATCATCGCTGCATTTATTTCATGCTCACTCGGTAGTGAGTAACCAGGCGTCCATTGACGCCTTGGTTTATCAGCTGGCAAAGTATAGAAATATGGCTCATGTGATGCATATTGTGGCGTTGCTACCTTGAATGCGAGATGTCACTTTCACTACATATCAGATAACATTTATCACGCATTTAACATACATACACGACACCAGATTTTAATGCACGATTGCACAATTCTAGCTTTGTACCTAATTCTCCCAACCAGGTTATTCTAGTTTTTGCAGGATAAACGTGTGTAATGCTCGAAACTTCGTGAGATCGTTCACCACATGACTTCGATTGTTATTTCGACTGAACATCCGAAATGCTTAACGAGACCGTGATTTTATATTCTCAAACTTAACAAAATGTGGAAAATGAGATGTTGTAGCATTTCGTATAGTATATATTTGTTTTAAATTATGTCTAAAACATTTTGTGTTTTAACGTCGTTTTTGCGTTTCAAGTTTACAGACTCTCACGTTTTATTACTTTGTACGTTTTTTTTTTTTTTTTTTTTTTTTTCTGAAGATAAAATCATATGCAGTAAGTAGCGAAATATATTAATTTATAAGGTTTTCATAATTAATTAAAACACAATTATTTATATATTTTTAATTCATATAAAAGGTGATCATAGTATTCCCCGTGCTTGAGTATAATTTTAATTTGAAGGATATTTCTACAATTTATGCTAAATAATTATCTATTAAATATATTAATTTCGGGAATTATTTGGAATTTTTGCATGACGAGTTGGTATTCTCTTGTCATACATAATTTACGAAGGTAAATTTTAAATTTATTTTTAACAACCCAAAGTATTTTTCGTATAAATTCATCATTGTGCCATATATAAGAATTTTTTAAATCTAAGTATTTTTTATAGTTTATAATTTCTAGTTTGGCTATGCTAATTAGTTTAAGGGGGCCGAGATGGTGCTTTTGTTTTGACTCGGGCCAGTTATACATAATTAAGTTATAAGTTAATTTAGTTTTATGATAGAATATATTATTACTATAGTTATATATAAGTTTGTTAAAAATTTGTCTAGTCGTGGGACATTTTGTAAGTACGTGATTAATATTATCTTGGGGTGCCCTACAGAATTTACATTTTCTTATCATTAATTGATTTTTATATATTAAAGAATATGAGTTGGCTTTAAAAAAATCGCCAAAGAAAAAGGCTTTATTTGCTACTTTATAATTGTTGTCTCTTTCTATGTTGTTAAAAAACGTTTTAACTTTTTTTCCCGTTAGATTAATACTTTCCCAAGGAATTACTACGTTATTTGTTTTAACTAGGTTTTCAGATAGTTTTTCTTTTATTAATATATTATAAATTGGTTTAAGTTTAGCTGATGTAAACGTATAATCTTCTCTTTTTAGTTTTAGTAAATTATTGCGTATTATTTGATAAAATTCGTTAGGGGAGTATGAGTTGGGAAAAGAATTTGAATATAATTTCGGATTTATTATTTTAATAGTTGACCCCAATTGAAATCTCAGCCATTCTTGCCATATAGTATTTATTGAATTAATTTGGGTTATTTCATATAGTCTGGACATTTTTGCTGCAATTACTTTATTTTCAATATCTGGAATACCCCTTCCGCCAGATTTAATTGGTAATAGTAATTTGCTTCGCTTAATTTTTTCTAAATTACTGGGATACCAAAGAAATTTAAAAATTAGAGTATTTATTTCATTAAGATACTTTTTTCTAATAGGGATATGTTTTCCAGGATGTAGGAGCTGAGGGACAATTAGGGCGTTGATGAGTGCACATTTTCCGGTTAAGGTAAGTTTCCGTTCTCTATGGATCGCCAGAGTTCTTTGAATACCAATTTTGGATTTTTCCAAATTTTTATTCAGGCAATTATGTTTAAAACTAAAAAATATCCCTAATATTTTAATTATAGAAACGTTATTATTACCCATATCCAATTGGTCAATACAGTTTTGTATTTGGGGGTCATTGGACATAAATTGTGTTTTATTTCTATTGATAATTTGACCGGATGCCGCTTCGTATTGTTCTAGTTCATATTTGATATGGGTAAGGGATTTACTATCGCCAATTAAAAATGTGACATCATCTGCGTATTGTTCTATTTTATATTGAATTGGTCCTAATTTATAGCCCTTTATTTGGTCATTATTATTAACTTTTTTTGTTAGCATATCCACTCCGATTAAAAATAAAGTCATACTGGTCGGGCAGCCTTGACGTATTCCCCGTTTGATATGGATTGGTTCTGTAAGTGCTCCATTAATTTCAATTCTACTTACTATGTTATTATAAAGAATATTTATTAGGTTTATTAAAAAAATAGGAATTTTAAGTTTATGCAAAATTTTTATTATAAATTTATGATCTATTCTATCAAAGGCCTTTTCATAGTCGATAGACATAAGTGTTAATTTCTTTTTCAGGTGTTATATGTTATATAGACTTTGATCGATTGTTCTATTACGAATTCCGCATTTTTGATTGTCACTTATAATACGCTCTATAATAGTCGCGAGTCTATTATTTATAATTTTACTTAATATTTTATAATCAGTTGTAAGTAATGATATAGGCCTCCAGTTACGTAGGTCTGTTTTGTCGCCTTTTTTATATATTATTTTAACGATTGCGGTACGCATGGATTCCGGCATAACACCTGTAAATATAAAATTATTATATAACTCGCATAAATCTTGATGAAATATTTTATCCATTTTTTGATATAGGTTTGTTGTCAATCCATCACATCCGGGAGAGCTATGTTTATTTAGACTTTCAATTGCTATTTTAATTTCATTTATATCAATTGGTTTACTTAATATTTTCTTTTCTTCTTGGCTAATTGCTATTGGTTTTACTTCTGATAGATACGAGTCTTGATTTATCGTGTTCGGTGTTTCCCCCCATAGAGTATTATAATATTGATATACGGCATTTATTGTTTCATTTGGAGTTTGCGTTAATTGGTTATCACTTTATTTTAACTTGGTATATTGCGTCACGTCTTTGTTTTACAGTTTCATATTGAAAAAAATCTCCGGTTGGGTTTTCTTCCCCTTTCAATTTCTTTTAATTTTGATCGTATTAGAGCTCCGCGGTTTAATTTTAATTCAAATATATGCACACTGTTTTGGGTTCGTATCAAGTTGATATTTTGCGTTAAAATATTCTTATTTTTCTCCATTCTCTCTAGTTTTTCTAGGGCATTAGTATATCTTTGTTTTTCCCATTTTCTAATTATTCTGGAATTTTCCTGTATTTCGTTTTTAATCATTATTTTCCCTAATTCCCACCAATGTTGAATTTTACTATATTTCCGTTTTTCCCTTTTCCATTGACTCCATCTTATAGTCAAAGTTTCCAATATTTTATTATTTTCTAACACTAAATTATTAACTTTATAAAATGATGGACCCCATTTTTTATTAGACGATAATATTATGTTAATTACTGGGCAGTTATTGTGGTCAGTAAAAAAATTTCGTATATATCTTAAGCTGGTTATATTTTCTAGAGCGAGATTGTTACCATATATTCTATCGATTCTAGAGGATCTATTTGGAACTATTCGGGTAAATATTATTTCCCTTTTTCTATATTTTCTATGTATATCTGTTAGTTCGAATTCTTTTTCCAACTCTTTCCATTTGTTAAGGTCAAGGTTTTTATATAAGTCAAAATTTCCTTGTTTGTCCGTTGCCAGTAAAATAAAATTAAAATCCCCCATAATATAGTTTTGAATATTGACTTTATTTTCTAAATAATTATATAAGATATCTATTTGGTCCTTGCGTTCAACAAGGTTAGCCCACGTGCTACCAGACTTAAAATATACATTATATATATTAATTATATTATTGTTTCCGTATAGTGTTATTTTATGTATATTATTCTTTATTATTACTATATGGGATATTTTATATTTTGAGAAAATATGGTTTTTAATTAGTATTCCAGTTCCTTTTTTAAATTGATGGGTTTCATTGTGTGTTTCCGAAATAGTGTTGGAAAAAAGACGCGAATTTGTCATGTTTTCTAATTTATGAATATGACTTTGGGCCAAAACATGTAACTCCTGCATGCACAGAATGTCAATTTCATTTTGTTTCATATAGTTTGAAATCATTTGGGCCTTATTTTTGATTCCGTTTATATTTATTGTTCCAATTATAATTTCCATTTTTTTATTTTTTGGGGGCTCCATTTGAAAAAATAGAATTGACATTCCATGTTATGTTATTTGTATAATGGGTTTGGTCATTGTTTTGACGTTTTCCTTCTTTTTGCAGGTGTTCTCGGTGCCTCGGTGGACCATAGCTTCGATAGCAGTGCAACAGATCTTTGGACGTCAGGTGGGTCACTAGAGTCAGATTCGTTAATTGTTTTGAGTACTATATCATCCGATGTCATATAATGAGTTTGTTCATTTTCCAGGAGTTTCTGATGAGCTTCCTCAATCACCAGGATGCTTTCATTTACACCCAGAGATGAGTTCAACGACGAAGATGAAGGTGAGTTCGTCATTTGATCGGGTTTTCGTCGACCGCTGTAGATTGGAGATTGGTTGGTGTCTGTGGTTATTGGGTGTTTCCGATATATCAATGTTTTCTGTAGTGTTTTGTTGTTGTTTTTTAGGAGTCGGAATCACTGATGTTTTATGTGTTGTCTTGTTTTTAGGAGTCGAATATGTTTGGGGGTCCTTTTTTGGTCGTGGTGTTCTTTGTTTTTTAGGTATTGCAGAGGTAAGAATTGGGAAGTGGTTTGAGCTGTGACTTTGAATATTTTCATTTACAAAATTTTGATCCAATGATGCCAAGACCGAAAATTTATTGGTTGTTGTAATTGGTCCGGTCACTGCATCTTTATAGGACATGGTTGGTGATTGTGTGGATTTTGGATCAGTGTCCATATTTCTTGTGTTACTTCGTGGTGGTTGATGTTGCTGTTGTTGGTACGTTGGTTTTGATCGGCAGTTTCTTATTATGTGGCCATTTGATTGACAGAAATTGCAATATCCTTTCCTAGGGCATTTAGACTGCAAGTGGCCTCGTTCCTTGCAGAAGTGACATAGCGGTAGATGTGTTTCACCGGGTTTTGTCACCGTTACCCATTTGCCACCAAGTTTCAGCACTTTGGGTATCTTGTTTAGATTTAATTTTGAGAAGGAGATGTTGAGCCAACCATTTTTTATATTTTTAAAGTTTCTATGAGAACCGAATTCCATTTTAGCGATCTTCCCCCATTTGTTTTTTTCTAGGGTGTTGATGAGTTTGGACTCATCAATGTAGCACGGCACGGGATGCAGGGAGACGACTTCCATTGGTGGTGATGGAAGTTTGGCTATTACTGTGACTGTTAACCCAGATTCAGAGGTATATGTTGCAGGTTGGTTATTATAATTGGTTATTAATTGATTGATGTTTTCTTCACCACCATATTGTTCCTTTAGAGTGAGGAGGAAGGCTTGGTCTTTATGGGAGTCAGTTATCACTCCATCTACCATGTCCTTGATTGATTCCAAGGGCGAGCCAGGATGAAACAACTCCATAAATGATGACACGGATATATACTCAATGCCACCGGTAAGTTGGAGAATTATCGATCTTCGGGAGGTCTGGTCGATCTCGATTATGTTTTCCATTTTGTTGTTGAATTTGTGAAATTTTGGGAATGCAGGTGGAACGTGTTTTGGTTATTTTGATTTTACAAGCGCCACAAATGAAAGGTTAAATTGTTTTACGTGGTGAGTGTACTTAAAATTCGCGAAAAATTATGAAAAATTTGGCTAGGGCTTCGCCGTCCAAGATATTGCCAAAAAGGGCGAAAAAAGGTGAGTTTGCGGAAAAAAACAATTTAAACACACTAAAATAATTATTAGGCGACGAGGGTAATTATCAGTGTTGCCTTTAAGAAAAAATTAATTACTTCCTAGTGAGTTAATTAAGACAACACTACAAAAAATAAAATACACACAATACAATGCAGGGAAATAGACACAAGGCTAAACTAGAATTAGACAAGTATTTACCTCAAGCAAGGGGATAACTAGATCACCTGTTGGTCTTTGTGCTTGCTTGCTTTGGGTAAATCCAATTTAGCACTTTCTATTTGCTTTTTGGCCAGAGGTTCACACAAAGCGAATCTTGCCTTATTCAAATGTTTAATAAACACGTGATTGACGCACGTGATTAATAAACATATGATACTTTGTACGTAATTATCACCTTGTACGTCCCTTTGTATTTCCTCTGGTTTAAATCATTAACATAGTTTTTCCACCTAATTCCCCACAGTTAGTCAAACGTGCAGATGTGATGGAGTGCGCCGCACGCCCAGACTCTACGCCAGTGGGTGGTGTGCAATCAGATGGTGGAAAAACAAATAAGATTGAAGTGACGCTTTAAAATACAGCTCTGTTAGGGCCGGCAAAAACTATTTCACAACAAAACCAAATGTGCCCAACGGCTTACCAAGTAACAGAGAATACTGTAAAAAAACATCATCATAAATAAAACTTGTGGTTGTGTACACAAAATCAATATTGATAACATGCACAAGAAGTTAAGAGTGTGATTTCACATGGTGATCATAATTTAAAAAGAACAAAATCTGGAAACGTGTGCATAAAAATTTATTTGGGAAATCAACATGCGAGTACAAGTGAATAAAAATGCATGCAGGTGTAAATATATGCAAAAGGATAGTTAAGGTAGAGCAGAATAAGTGGGATTTATTTTGGCAAGGATTAAATAAAATTTTAACTTACACAAGAATTATTAAGTGTTTAAAAAGAATAAAAAATCTTATTAGGTGTAAATATTACAGAAACTGGGAAGCGGATGAGGGTCTTCCAGGAGGTGTTGTTTGACTGTGAACTTTTTAAGCGATTTAATCTCACGAACGATATTCGGTAATTGTTGCCAAAACTTTGGGCATATGTATTTTAGCGATTGTTGGGATAGAGACTTGTTACAAAAAGGAATTAAAAATTGGGAATTGCTTCTTGTTTTCATAGTACTTTTAGGTTTGTTTATTATGCAATTATGAAGTGCAGGGGAAGGTGTGTTGTTATGCATTTGTGCATTATGGATGTAACTGCGAAAATTCAATGTTTATTTATTTTTATTTGATTTCTATGCTATGTTCACAAGTGTGAATATAAGCCCAAATGTGAGAATAGCCCAAACGTGTTTCGCAATATATTGGTTTGCAGTAATCTATTTTAGCTGTTAGTTAATAATTTTTTAATTGGTAATCTTGTGTTAATTAATACCCTTTGATTGTTATTTTCAGAATATTTGTTAATTAAACTTAAAATTGAATCAACGGAAACTTGTAGGAAGTGCAACTTTAATAGGCCACGAATAGTTAGTAAGTAATTATGTTCTTCTTTAATTTGTATTGTCATTTCTTATATATCTGTGAATGCTAATGCGTATTTAACCTTTCGCAGAAAACTCACTTCAATTCACTTCGTACAACGCAAATACAAATTCAATACCTAAAGATTCGTTTGATTGAAGTTGGAGTCTTTAACATTTCATACGGCCCAAAACCCCCCAAACAGATATACTGTAGCTGCTTTTGCAATTCGGCAGTTACAATGGATAATATTTGTAATTTGTGAATGTCATAAATTGTTAAAAGTCCATGTTGTCTCAGTATAGAAACTGTATTATCACGTTTACCAAGGTTAAATATTAGGTAAATGAACTTATTGCACACTCGCTGTAATTTAGTTAGCATTAAGTTATTGCCATGACACCAGGTGGATATGCAATATTGAAGGTACGCAAAGTGCATGGATAAACTAAAACCACAGTTAATGGACGGAGTTTTAAGAGTCGGTGGCCGTTTGGAAAATGCGCCGAATCCTTTTAAGTTACTAATAGTTCATCATCACGAAAAGGTTGCTCGCAATATTTTTTTTCTGTTCTGGCACATACATGGTCGTCTTTACGTCAGCGATACTGGCAATTGGGAAAATGTATTTTTTGCCGGCAATTGGGAAAATGTATTTTTTGCCGCAAGCGTAACGCACCCCGTGGACAACAAACAATAAGCGCAAGCGTAACGCACCCCGTGGACAACAAAAGGCCGAATTACCCCTCGCAAGACTCAAGATGCACGAACCGCCATTCTCCTACGTGGGAGTTAATTATTTTGGTCCATTTCTTATTAAGCGCGGAAGGAGCGAAGTCAAAAGGTATGGATGCTTATTTACGTGCCTGTCAATGCGAGCAGTTCACATTGAAGTTGCGACTGATCTGTCAACATACGCATTTATTAATGCGTATCGAAGATTCGTAGGACGACGAGGTAAGCCAGTGGAGATATACTATGACAACGGAACGAACTTTGTTGGTGCTAAGCGAGAGTTACGCGAATCCCTGGAACCGAAGTTGAACTCGTTCTTTCGTCAACAAGCTATAAAGTGGACATTTAACCCACCCACTGCCAGTCACATGGGAGGAGTGTGGGAACGAATGATCCGAAGCATAAGAAAAATACTTAACACAATGATGTGAAAATCGCAGGTGGTCAGCGACGACGTTTTCCATACGCTTATGGTGGAAGTGGAGAATATCGTGAATTCGAGACCCCTTACCCCCATCAGCTCTGACCCGATGAATGAAGAACCGTTGACACCGAACCATTTATTATTACAAAGACCCGCATTATATGGAAGGAACACCTGGATTATTTCAAGCAAAGGATTGTTTTAACCGTCGCAGATGGCGACAAGTGCAGTTCCTTGCTGACGAGTTTTGGCGTCGCTGGTCCCGCGAATATTTACCGACCATCGCGCTGAGACAGAAGTGGCACGACAAGCAAGAAAACTTTGAAGCTGATGACGTGGTATTGATCGTAAATGACATGATACCACGAAAAAGATGGGAGATGGGTAAGGTAATTGGTACCTATCCGGACAAACATGGCGTTGTACGCCAAGTCGAGGTAAAAACGAAGACAAGTGCGATGAAGCGACCGATTGCCAAATTGTGCTTGATTTGCAAGGCAATCGAGGGTTAAAAGGGAGTACGATGGCTGACATGAACACATTTATTTACGTCCTGTGAAGACGATGATTGACACTTTAAAGAGTTGGCGCTGAGCGCAGCGTACTTGTGTGTCGCCGCCATTATTCGGGTTGCAGTCGTCGATTACTGCAACAAAACCGCGATGTAAATTTGGTGTACGCGATTTAATGTTTTTTTTTGTAAGTTAAAATGTACTTGTATGATAATCGTACATTTTGGTGGGGAGAATGTTACATTGAAAAAATCACTTCATCATACGTATACACTGGGGAGTAGTATTATAAATGAGGTCATTAGACGTAACAATGCCTATTGTTATCGTTGTGCGCAATATTTATACCTCGTGTAAGATTTATTAGGCCTTTGAAAGATTTGGGAGTTTTAAAGTGGCTGGTTGTACCATTTTCCATAGTTATATTGATTTGGGCCATGTGTTTTAATTTGTCATGTGTATAGAAGTGAAGTTCATAAGTTAGCCTACTGTGTAAAATAATTAAAAACCGCAAAATTTGGAATACAAGTTTTGGAGTTGGAGTAACGTCTTGATATTGCTGGAGTTGCGCGTTTTGTGACGAGTCCTGAATTGTGCTACGTCTGGTTAAGTAGGCGCCGCCAGAAGACGTAACACTTTTAGTATAAGTGAGTGGCATAATGTAAAGAGCTCAATGAGGGTTGGTCAACAAGGGGTTTTATTTTACGTAGCATAAGTAAATTAGTGTTTAGTTTCTCAAGGAGTATTTGCATGTGTGGTTTCCAGGAAAGGTTGTCATTTAAAGTTAGACCAAGGAATTTAAAGCAATTTTATAGTTATTTATTGAAATGAGAGGTTGTAGTAAAAAAGTGGATTTAGTGGAGTTAGAAAAGTACATGTATTTTTGTTAAGAACCAGTTTGTTGCTGGAAAGCCATGTGTATAATCTGTCTAGATCCGCATTGGCATTTTTACACAGGTTATGGATTGGTTGCGGCCAGGGGTAAAAATGGTGGTGTCATCGGCAAACATAATAGCTTTACTATGGGTTAAAAGTAAAGGACCTATAGAATAGATCCTTGAGGAAGTCCTAATTTAACTGGGTTCAGGTTGGAAGATAAAGTTCCATTAAAATCAACAATTTGCTGTCGGTTTGATAAAAAATAACTGGTGAACCAATCAAGTGCTACACCCCGAATGCCATAATATGACATTTTGCTGATCAATGGTGTCGAATGCTTTTGACAGGTCTAAAAAACACCAATAACAGATTTCTTATTTTCCAAATGATCAGATATTATATTAACCAGAAGATTGCTAGCATGGCTAGTTGAATGATCTTTCCTAAATCCAAATTGGTTGTTATGAAGAACTCTATTGTGATTTAAGGAGAGGGTTTTCTGCTATACATTATTTTTTTATTTATTTTAGAAAATGAAGGCAGTAGACTGACTAATCGGTCGGTAGTTATTTATCAGTGAGTGTTTGCCTTTTTTAAACACTAGGATGACTTTTGCAATTTTGAAGTCATTTATAAATTTGCCTGATTGTAATGATACAGTAAATATGCAGGGATTTCTACTATGACGCCACAAACATGAACTATTTTTGCGTGTGCTGCCGGGATTTCTACTATGACATCACAAACATGGACTATTTTCGCATGTGCAATGAACTGGGATCATTATGACGTCAGCTAATGGTCGGTGTTGTTGATCGCTTGCGGCATTAATAAAATTCAAAGCATAATTAATATATGGATTTGTCTAAGAAAAAAACACAAAGTCAATATAATGCTTCTTTTTTTGAGATATTACCGGTACTTTATAAGGTAGGCCTATATTACAAAACATTTCAAAAAAAGGATAATGCTGCTTACCGGTAATGTTTTCTACTAAGAATAACAGCATTTACTGCATAATATTTTGTCAGCTTACTTGCATTCAGAAGTTGTTTACTAATTGTTTATATACCAGTATATTACCTATGCTATATTTATGCAATGGGGCTATTTAATTAATATATAAATTTTTATAGATCCAGAGTGTGAAGAACAAAGCTCTTCTGTACCCGAATCATCTGAGCTAATAAAAATAACTCCGAACAAAAGAAAGCGTCCCAATTCTAAACGGAGTTTTCAGGCATGTAATATGTTATTGTTGGTATTATGGTAGCCTTATTAGTAGTGCACAGTGACCCAATGAGTAAAATGTAAACTTTATATTTGGAAGGAACCTGGCTGGTTGCTATATATATCTAACATTTTAAGTATTAGTAGCACACTATATATCGTTTAAAACTAAAGATACTTTAATAGCTTGGAAACACTAACCTGACTGGGCATAAGGTATTATTTTGACTAGTGCAATTTTATCAGAAGTACAGGCTACTTCTATATAACTGTAATGAATTGATATTTTCATTTTAGAAGGAACTGTTAAAAGGTTTTAAAGAAAATCAAGAAAAGGTAGCTTCACTAGCTGAACCTATCGCAGAAGATCGGTTTGATCGGTTCGGTGCGTTTATTGCAGCAGAACTAAGGGAAAAAGAGCCACATCAAGTTAAGCTGTATATGTATGGAACAACTGACGAAAGTTACTTAATAAACCTGTGCTCCGAGTTTATTGGATTTATTACAAAAAAATGATATTAATTGGTTTAGACCACAATAGTTATTACAGCCTATACTCTCTATAATGTTCCAATTTACGTTAATTATTTGATATTACTTTGGATCAAGGCAACTTATGTTAAGTGCGTTAAACAAGAACAATGGTGCAAAGGCTGGCGAGTATGGATTGAACTGATCATTGATATTTGGACTGGTTATCTAAAAGTAAAACAAAATAGTAGTAATGTTTTTTTAAGTAGAGGAATAAAGTAGTTACTTATTTTGCAATCAAATGAACGAGTTAATAAGCTTTAAAAAATTTTGTTGAACCATTTTTATAATCCCAGATGATTTATGCGGTGGGTATATACGGTCGCAGCGTCGCGTCGTTTGATCGCTGTCGCATCGCTTACATCATGGGGATTCCCCAGTCGTTGTCGCGTCGCGCTGCAGTGGGCATCAGTCTTAGGGGAGGCTTCCAGATCATTTAGCGACTTTCGAATCTCCTGCAGTTCTTTTGAATGTGACGAATCTGAAACAGGAACAGGAGCAGTATCTGGCCTTAAATTGCAATTGGACTCATACTTATCTTGTTTATTTTTAATTTGAGCTAATGCGGTGTACAGTTCCTCCAACTTCTTCATTAGTGCAGATTCCATTGTGTTCATATTTCTTGCTTGTCATAGAATTCAATTTTAGTTTCAGAAAGTAAAGATTAACAAATATGCCCAGAAAAATCCTATTTGCTCATGCAACCTTATTCAAATAGAATCTATTATCACGCATATCATTAATGGGGGTGTTTCGATTTCTATTGTTAATACGGAAAGTTCATCTTCGAAGTTTATACGAGTCACAGAACGTAGATAATTAATTATCTGGGTTAATGGAAGAGGGTGATTTTTCCAACTTTGTTAAGATTGACATGTTAAACATGATTCAGTTTAGTAAAACAATAAACTCATTAATTTCTCACTGCAAATCAAAAATATAAAAATACCAACCGTGTTAGGATGTTACCAAGTAGAATATATAAATGGAGTTTTACATTATGTGTCATTGATTTGTATGAAAGTATTCGTTTAATAATGCAATGTAGGGGGAAACTTAAAATGCAGAACCAACTGCAATCAATACCTTCTAGCTATCAGGAAGTTTTTTTTCAGGGATGGCAGTTGGATGCCGTCGAAAGTATGGAGGAAATAGTGCTAAACGGTGATGTTTCTCTAATTCTGGTTTCAAGGCTAAATCCACTCGAAATAGCATTAGAGGAACTTTTTATTCAACCGAACATTCGGTTTCCCATATGCATGCATTCAGTTTTGCGGTGAAAGTGCCATTAACACAGGTGGTCCAAGGCGAGATATTTTCAGGTATATAATTAACTGCCTTTATATATTCAAATTAAAGTGTATATGATTTAACACATTAACATGGTTAGTAATTTGGAATGTTTGTATTCTGAAACGGTTTATTAACACAGATTAATAAGTGTAGGCTGAGTCCATATCATTTACAGTACACAACAACATTGGTCAACTCCACGCCCAGCTTCAAATCTATATATTCACTTATGTTTAAGGGCTGGGGTTTTATAGGAGTTGGACACAGTATGTATGCGGCAAGCGATTTTAAAAAGGATTGCGTAGTTGTGGTGTTAATGCATGCAGGTTTAATATATTTACATTAGTTACCTACACAAACACATTAATAACAAAATAATAATAGTATAATCATCTAAATTAATATCACACAATAAAAACATTAAGAAAAGAAGATGGATCCTGTACCGGAATTGGAAATAATAATCTGGACAAGTTGAACTAATTAGCGTGTCCACCTTTATGGAAATATTTTCGGAAGGCGCTGCCCTTCATTATTACGGAAATTAGATTGAGGGAGTGAGTAATCACCGAAAGTTATAAAGAAAACTACAGGAAGAAAAAACAGCCCTCCTGACATCACGGAAATAATAGCTTACATTAAAAGTCAAAATCTAAACAAACGTTCACTGACTGGCCCTAATGGATCAAATATGAAGGACGAAGCAAAGTTGCCACCCCACCTCTGGAAATAGTAAATATTTATCCCGTTCCCTGTCTAGTAACAAAACAGCTCGTTAATAAATAAATATAAATGGGGGAAATTCCACTCTTTCTATTTTGGTTTTCACCGAAATTTCCCACACATCAAGAACGGTTGGTTGACCATTAAGATGTTCGATGTTAATTTCAACAACATTCCGAAGGTCATGAAGGTGGGAGAAAAAGATGGGTCACCGTAACAAGACTTGGTTAATCCCATCTTCCCCTCTGCAGATACTGTATTGTAAGGAGCGGGGACATTCCCAACTAAAGTGCCTCAAAAAACGGTAGTGTGGAAGTTGTAAAACCCCTACGGCCGGCCACCTTACCCGAAGATGTCGCTCCAACTTTCAACCTCAAAACACTATGGCAACAGCTGCTCAACCGACAATTTTGGATCAAGGAGTAACTCAGTATCGAACTCCTCCTTCAACTCTCGGTGAATGGATTAAACCCAAGTTTGTTCAACCTCAAAACCAGAGCATCCACGCCTTGCTGAAAATTGGAAACAAATTTAGTATGTTATCCGACAAAAATCTGGAGGAAGAAACGAACAGCAGCGACAAATTAATTTTTAAACCCCAATCTCCAAGCAAGAGAGGAACAACAGAAGAAGATCAATAAAATGCCCTCTAGTGTAAATATACACCGACGAACATTTATTAAACCCATTATAAACTCGTATCCATCACATAATCCTAATGGATGGAACATTCTATTTGAATAAGCTAAGATTTCCGTGAAAACATCTACACCCATATTCAAATAGAACTGTAATCATTGGATTATTTCATAGCTTATAAACTGTGGAATTACGATATTTTCGATTTACTCTGTGCCCTCAAACGGAAGACTTGGTAAGTCCCATAGTTTAACTTTGCCCCTAACTTTTTGTGTTACTATCCGCCTTTTTTTTGTCCCCACTGACTTTTTTTTCCTTTTTTCGCCTACCAAGTGTGAAGGGCATCACTTTTGGTGGGGAATTTTTCCTCTTGTGCGAACGCCTAACTCACTCTGAATATACTTATATATTCATATAATATATAACCTAAAATTACCTGTTGAGGGGTACATTGTGAGTTTCCTGCAAACATATTGTCCCTCCCACTATACCCTGAAATGGTATTTTATTGTGGGCATCACTTAATCAGTCTGGCGCGCGTGTTTTTCGTTGATTGTTTTATTATAGCGTGTTTAAATTCAGCTGAGTACTTTACATTTGCCTTTACTTGTATTTTCTACGACCTTACGTTTATTTTTGTTAGTTGCTAAATTACTTATGTTACAGCGCCAAGTTAAGTTATAAGTTTGTTTAAACTTTGAATAAAGTAAAATTCAG
>CH001552.1:0-14245 GCA_000149265.1 Ciona savignyi | reverse complement strand
CTGTTTGCAGAAGGCGCACCGCTAAATGATATTTCTGAATTGGTTGAGGGTGTAATACTGGACAATTTTAAAGAATGTCAATTCTTAGTCACCCTCAAACAATCAGATCACCAAAATGAGGTCCCCAATTTGGAAGAAATTATTAACTTCTTCCAAACCCAGCAAATAACATTTACAACCGAAAGCGGAGCGTGCATGCGCATACAGGCCATGCTCCCAAAAAACAAACTGGAAGTAGTATCGCTGCATCCAGTCCCATGCGACATACCGGAAAATGAAATCATTGGAATAATAAGAGAAAATCAATGGGGTGACCCAAAAATAATTCAATACGGAACGCACAGAAACTTTCCGAACATTAAGAACGGCTGGGTAAACGTATCCATAAACAAAATCCAACTTCAAAATATACCTCATGTCATCAAAATATCGCAACGTCACGTCACAGTGACGAAACCGGGTGAAAGCCATCTGCCGTTGTGCAGATATTGCAAACATAGAGGGCATGAACAACAAAAATGCCCGCAGAAAGGCTTTTGCCACTCTTGCAATCAACCTGGCCACACAACTAGAGGATGCCGTAGTAACAACGCGGAAAGAAGACCCAGAACTGTCTTCCAATCCACTACAAACACAGCCCCCCTGAGAAAAAACAAAATCCCCCATGAAACCGAAAGACAGGACCAACCGGAATACAACTCAAACCCATGGCAAAAAGTCAGAAGGCACACACCCGACAAACCAAAACAAAACCGTGAAGACATACCAACAAGCCAAAACAGATATTCAATCCTCGACGTCGATGAAGACGTCGAAATAACTCAACATGATGAAATGGACCAACCCACGGTAAATATCACCCCGTTCAACCCTACTGACTTCCAGGAACTGCTGCACACACAACAAAAGCCGAAAAAACAACGCACCCGGAAAACAAAACCAAGAAAATCAAAAACAGCAAATAAAGACCCCAATTTGACCCAAAACCAAAGCGATACGTCATCCGAACCCAGTACCTCACTCAATACAACTCTCCAAGAGTTAGAAATTATGCACGAAGCATATGTCGTGAGCAGAAAAGCCTCCCTTGCTGAATCTGTTTACAAAACACCGGAAAACGTAACCTCAACAACACCAACCAAATATAGAAAATCGGTCGCCGACATCAAAAAAATATTCGCACCCCATCCCTCTCCAAAAAGAATCCGACAATCGTCAACTTCATCAACAACTAAAACCCGCAACAGCGAATACACACGCAACATTTACAACTCATCGTGTAAAACACAACAACCCTCATAACCTATCAACCCGTTAAAATCCCGTTATCGCCCATATAAACATGATGCAGGAACTTAAAATTGGAACAATAAACTCAAAAGGATTTATCACAAAGTTGCCTAGCATCATGCTTTATATGGATCATAACAAAATTGATATTCTTTGCATACAGGAAACTCACACAATTAATTTGGAAAATACGCATAACGCAAAATCGCGATATGGCGCGGAAATCTTAGTCAACGCACAAACGGCACCCAATCGCGGCTTTCGCCACGGAACTGCGATAATTATCAAAAACGCGATCATGACAACGTATAAAATAGCGCATAAAATAATATGCAAATACAGAGTGCAGCAACTAATACTAACAAATAAAAATAAAACATTCGAAATATACAACGTATATTTGACGTCTGGCGCGCGACAGGAACAAATGACAGAACGAGGTCAACAAATAGCTGCGATTAAACATCACGTCAATCAAAGCGACTCTAGTTTTAAACTAATGTTAGGCGACTTCAATATGGTCATGGACAAAATCGATGTCAAATACGGATTTAATAAGTACCTAAAACAAGATAGGGAGGCGTTAAAACTGCTACTAGAAGAAAACAATTTCTGCGACGCGTTCAGAAATGCGCACGGTAAAACCATAGAATTTACGAGAATTACAAATACAGCGGCATCGCGAATTGACCATATATACACAAATATAGAAACAACTAATATCATAAACCTCATTCGTCATAAACCCAATAATTTCTCTGATCATAATAATTGTCCTATAATATCCCTCAATACGTATATTAATAACCGGTGGGGCGAACCCCTCTACAAGATTAATAACGCGGTCCTGGACCACAGCGATATTATCGAGCACCTGCAAGTCCACTGGGAAATGTTGCAACGAGAAAAGCCACGTTAGAAAGACGCGCTCATATGGTGGGATAAAGGGAAAACGATGATAACCAACGAAATAAAAGCACTATCGATAGAAATAGCGCACGCAGAAAAACGTAGGTATCGCAACGCCGTAACACGCCTAGAAACGCTAAAAACGAACATAGAAACGGAAAAAAATACGAACTAACTATTACAACTAAATGATAACATACAGAGATACGAAAATAAAATACATCGAGGCGCAATAATTAGAGCTAAGATCAAACCAGTACATAATGAAGAAAAGCCATCCAAAAACTTTTACCGTCACGAAGCCGTAAAACAAAATATCGACCGGATTCACGCAATAAAAAGGGAAAACGGAACTCTAACAGATTCGCTGGCCCAAACAATAGAGGAAATTTTCCAATTCTACAACCAACTTTGGTCTATAGATGTCGATAACACAGGACGACTACATTAACGACTTATCCTCCTTAGAGATTGATGACGCCACTAATAGGACGCTAACCAGACCAATTAATACCCAAGAAATCTTTAATGTTCTCGATAACATGAATAATGATAGCTCCCCAGGATGCGATGGGATAACACCAAAAGTATATAAAGCATTATGGCCCATAATTAAATTCGACTTAGAAGAACTCTATAACAATATATTCCTACGTAATATAATGACTAACTCGATGCGCATAGCAACCGTTAAACTTATCTATAAGAATAAAGGCGAAAAAACAGACATAAGAAATTGGCGACCAACTCTCGCTTATAGAACACGGACGCTTACAAACTGCCTCATGCGGGATCATAACCAAACGATCGTCAACGATAAATTTGGTAAAATAGATTAGTAAAACACAACAAATGTGGGCCTAAAGGGAAGATCAATATCGACCACGCTTTATACCAATATCACCGGCGATAATTAACTCTAGAAACCCGCTTTTCGCAACAAACATCAATCATCGCGATTGATTTTGAGAAAGCCATTCGATCGCGTTAACCACCGCTTTATTTTCAAAATTCTAGATAAACTTAATCTCCCCAAAATAATAACTCGCTGGATTAGAATTCTGTACAACCAAATTATGAGTCAAATGGAAGTCAATGGCGCCCTTACGCGACAAGTAGAATTGAAACAAGGCATCCGCCAGGGTTGCCCTTGCAGTATGCTGCTCTTTCTACTTGGCGTAGAGACTCTAACGAGGAAAATACTTAATAACCCACAAATTAAAGGCTTAAAAATTGGTAATATTGAAACGAAACTGGAACAATACGCGGACGACTTGACGCTCTTTCTCGCAGACTCAAACTCCCTAAATGAACTAAAACAATACGAATTAGCTTCCGGTCAAAAAATAAACACGACGAAGACGCAAATCATATCAAATAACATGTCCCTAATAGAATACGCAAAAACGAATATACCGGAGTATGCGATTAACAATAAAATTAAAATAGTTGGATTGCATTTTAGTCTTACACAAAAATGCCTCCAAGAAAACCTAACGAAAGCTCGAAACAGTTATTAAAAACCTGTATTTTAAACATAGAGATCGAAAATGATCACTAAAAGGGCGAGTTATGATAATTAATGCCCTGTTTATACCCCAAATAATGACTATCGCAAAACATATTATTCTCCTAAAACAAATTATAAAAGAAATTAACCATTATATATTCAAATGGTTTTCTAGCTTTATTGAAAAGATCGCTAGGAAAAAACTAATAGCGCCACTTAACGAAGGAGGAATGTATGTCCCGGATATCAAACTAAAAATGCAGGCAGCGCGTGCGTCCCGATTGCATGCACTAACGATAAGAGAAAAAATTGATATCCCCTGGAAAGAATGGACAAGGTATAACCTTGGGTCCACTGTAAAATTAATAAATGATAGCCTATATACGAACTTAAGACCTAATGCTAGCGAACCTGACAAAATTCACGCAGAAATGAAACGCATAACTCGAACGCTCAAACAGAATCAATTCGAATGGCATTCCAATAAACTACGACCTATTTACGACCTCCTAATTAATAAACGCTTCGCTAAAAAAGAAATACTAGATAATGATAATAATATAATCCCATGGAATCAAATTACACTATCAACTATAGCACCCCTGCTTTTTCCTGAACTACTATTGGTCGCGGAATGCTTTGTAGGGGCAGGCGCATTTGGCTGGTGCTCGTCGCTTAGCCAAAAGTTCACCTTAGGCTGTCTTCCTCGTTGCAATCGTCGGTGGCTAATACTGAGTTCTGATAATGTCTACATACATAGATCACACTGCAACTTCTTGTTTTTATTCGGCATTTCTGTAAGTTAGTTCATTCTGCTAGTTGTTTTTTTGGTTCATAAAATCACGACAATATATACTAAACAAATATAGGTCACGGGGACAGATAAGGTGTGGACGGCTATTTTAACTATCTGAAATGTGTCGCGTTTGTAATAAAAACAGCGGACATTGCACCAACTAAACTTACTGCAATGGGTCGTACGACGCAAATAGTTTTCCAGTTATTCACACTTTAACATAGCACATAAGCAAAAATTATATAAAATCGAATAACGATCACAAATCGAACCAGCGATTCACCACAACATCTCCTTTTTTCGGATTTTCTTAAACAAAGTACTGAATTTGTCTCTCACCATCACTTTTGGCTAAGCGACGAGCACCAGCCAAATGCGCCTGCCCCTACAAAGCATTCCGCGACCAATAGTAGTTCAGGAAAAAGCAGGGGTGCTATATTGTTGAGCCCGACGTGATTTGAACGCGCAACTTTTTCGAGAAGAGTGTGTGACCCGAGCTTAATTTTAAGAAGAAACCGCTTTCAAGAAAATTAAAGAAACTGACCAAAACCATTTTAAAAAAGAAACCGCCTGAAGCATCTTCGGTTTGACAACAACCGAATAAGATCTACCATTTGTTAAAGGAAATTCCTCGATTACACAAAGACGTCCACGGAAATCGATCGTATCAAGAGAAAGAAGTTTCCACCAAAGTCTGCAGGGGAAGTTCAAGATTCGACGTTGGAATCTCAAAGAGCGAAGAAAGAAAAATCTATCTACGACCAAGACTGTATTTTTATTTTTTAATATTTTGTATAGCAATCCAAGGCCACCTAGCAACTTTGATTTGCTTGCAAAAGTGAGTGGAAGACATTAGTTGGTCGATTTATACCTCGAGATTACGATTATGCAAAATAACGATGTGACATTTCACAGGTTTGCAAAACGAAGGAACACATCGACACAAGTTTCACTTCCCAGGACACCGGATCATAAAAAGGTTAGTAGCGCTTGCGATATTTTGCCATATGACCCCCCTATACGTCCATACAGCAACCGCCTAAAGAGTAAATCAGGCGCGTCTATGTCTAATTCTTGTCTGTCGTGTAAATTTAAAATTGACGCGCAGTTTAAATTATGTTTTCGTTGTCGTTTTGGCGTACATGGTCGTCGGCAAGTCCGAAAATTAAAAAATCGTAAGCGTGAACGCTTTAACAGAAGGTTTCCGAAACGAGTGTCGAAATCCGCTCCTCCCAGGTCATTGTTTGTCGCTGACTATAAGACTGGTACGCGCTATTTGGTAGATGAAAGTGAGGAATGTTCAGTTCTACCTCCAATGGATAATGTTAAGTCATTATTTAATTCCAAAAATTGTTCATCTACGTTGAATGACACTAATATCAAAGTGTCTGGTAAAGAAAATGTTTTTGTAACTTTTATGGGCGTAGGTAAATTTCGTTGGAGTTTTCGCGTTGGAAATGTACTGCATCCCGTAATTGGTAGGGATTTCTTGCAGTATTTTGGTTTTAAAGTAGATGCGCAAAATTGTCGCCTCGTCAGAGTTTCTACGTATAAACGCGTCTCTGACATACGTCTCCTAAGCAAGCGCAGCCTATCTTTTGTATATGGCAGACGTGCCTGTAATCACAACGCCAGTTTTCGCCCTTCGCTGTCCAATGTAGTTCCTTATATTCCAAAGTTTTCTTTTCCAAAAGATACATCTTTCTCTTTGTCTCAATTTAAAGAAAATGTTGAGAATTACTGTCTGAGTGCGTCGAATTATCCGGAGTCGTTTCATTTAGGTAAGTCCGTTTTTACAAACACCGCAGAACTTAATAAAT
Organism: Ciona savignyi; assembly: GCA_000149265.1. NCBI lineage: Eukaryota > Metazoa > Chordata > Ascidiacea > Phlebobranchia > Cionidae > Ciona > Ciona savignyi. Next base: position 7,920 of record CH001552.1, on the reverse strand, counting down.
TAGCTACGGCTGTTTTTCCCGTTTGCAAACTGTCGGTTCCAATTAAAGATAAAATATAAGAGATCGTACTGCCCACAACGAATAGCCTACCAGCACCTATTCCCCCATGCGTTACGTATCCTCGCCTGTTCCACAACGATCAACGACGCCACCGCCAATTCCACGTCGAGTCACATTATGTATGTAGAACCTGTACTGTACCAAGTTTGATCGGACGTATTGCCATATAGTTTATAATTTGTAGTAGCGCTGCGTTATGTGTCACCGACCTTCAACGTGTCTAATATTGATCGTTATTACCTTTCGCCACCTTGATGTCTATGTTTGTCGCCCTATCGCACTGCGAGGCTGTTTATTTTTTGACTCTTACGCTTATCAGCGAATATATATGGTTCTGATTTTACTTACTTGGTTGGCGAAAGTATGGCTCCATGGGGTCATGTGATACGATTCGTGGCGTTGCTGCCTTAATATTGTGAGATGGCACAATTTCGATTAAAACTACACAACAGCTATACACGCACTCACATACAATGCACCAGTTTGTTATGCATGGTTGTGTGACCGAATGGTGATTGGCCAAACATATCCTACTAGTTTTTGCAGGTTCTACTATATGCTACGTGGCGTTGTGAGAGCTAACGACGAATTTGTTTCTCACCATCGAATTTCACCACAACGGAAATAATACTTTAAGAAAACCCGAAAAAAGGAGATGTTGTGGTGAATCGCTGGTTCGATTTTTGTGATCATTATTTGTTTTAACACAATTTTTGCTTGTGTACTATTCAAACGTGTGAATTACTTGAAATCTATTTGCGTCGTAGTTTATGACCCAATGCAGTAGGTTTAGTTGGTGCAATATCCGCTGTTTTTATTACAGACGCGACCCATTTAACAAAGTTAAAATAGCCGTCCACACCTTACCTGTCCCCGTGACCTATATTTATTTGGTATATATTGTCGTGATTTTATGAACAAAAAAACAACTATCAGAATGAACTAATTTACAGAAATGCTGAATAAAAACAAGAAGTTGCAGTGTGATCTATGTATGTAGACATTATCAGAAATCAGTGTCAGTCACCGACCATTGCAACGAGAAGACAGCCTAAGGTGAACTTTTGGCTAAGCGACTAGAAGCAGCCAAATGCGCCTGCCCCTATAACAGCAATACGCGATCAAGATATATAAGGAAAAAGCAGGGGTGCTATACAACTAAAACCCTAAAACCGTATTTTAACAATTTCGACCGTGAAATTTGTTATAAAATAGCCCATAATGGGTACTTCCTCGGCGACTGGATTTATAGTCATACGAATCGCCGCCATAGCGATGGCAATATAACGAAATGCGCCTGTAAATTTTGTAAAATACAAAAAGATAACATAGTCCACATATTAACTGAATGTAAACCAATAAAAGATATCTTTGCGGCAGCGGAAGAAATGCATAATAATTTATGTCAAAATACGATAAAATTTTCTAATCCGCTTATCCGATATAATTATACAAATAGCGACGAAAAGTGCATCATTGCACTAAAAATCGAAGAGAAATAATGAAAACGAAAATCCAACTGGATATCAAAAATATATATATTTGGAATAACAACGAGTTCAAACGTAAAACGCTTTGGATTGTAAACACGAAAATTAAACGATTTGTGAATAAGCAAATCCTCCTTCTTGGAAAAAGAAAAGCCTATTCAAAACTGAATTTAAAAAATACCCCCCTCAACCCTCCTTTATAAACACCAGTATTTCTATTGCATCCATACATTTCCAATAAAGGCAATACTCTAGATACCTTATCCATAGTCAATTCCAACGATTTAAAATGAAAACTTGTATCAATTATCGTCTTCTTTTAGTTCATTGCAGGATCTGTCGGTCATTCTCTACCAGCAGAACATTTACTCCACAACCAAAGCTCTATCTTCACTATGCAGAGATACTAAATACCCTCATGTAACCCCATTTGCAAGCATTCTTCCCCCATGTCAAAAAAAACAAAAAAAATTTTTTGCTTCCGAATTATCATGTTTTTCGCAATTTTAATGTGTTTTAACCGCCAAATACAAAAAAAACACTGATAATTGAAAAAACGTCGCTAATTATTATATTACACCCCAGGACTTTATCTCTGCCAATTTTTTCTATACAATACCGCCATCTAACGAAAAAAATAAACCATCTAATTCACTCCATTTCTCTCGTCGCCACCTTACGACAACCTCACTGAAATTAATATTTAAAACTCTACTGCCGGCTAAATTTTTCTATTCCAATTTTTTTCCCGTACTACGCAATCTTACGTCAATTTCTCTGCGGTCAATATCAACGTGGTAATTTCTTGAAAACTAGCTTAAATATAACATTAATAACTCGCAACACAATAACATATTACCGTTATCATACACTAAAATATCAAATATGGCTGCATCCAAAGAAGATATCCCGGAGCTCGAAATCATCATGGAGAGAGATCCGTCATCATTAAACTAACCGGAAACGTTGAATGATAAGCGTCTCCTCATTTATGGAGATTTTTGCAGAAAATGGGCCTCTTTGTTATCTTGGCCCAAACGTCGATGGTGTGATTACCGAGAGTTTTAAAGACTTAGAATTCCTGGTGACCCTGAAATTGATGGATGGAATAATAAAAATAATTAATAATAAGAAACTAAAATTTACCGGACCAGCAGGCTCCATTATGTCTGTGGAGGCTAAATGTCCTGAGCCTCCACTTGAGATAATCACCCTCTACCCGGTTCCCTGCCTCGTCACCGAGTACAGTGTTTTTTTTTCATGAAAATTTTTAAATTGATTAACAGATTGTAGCTAAATGAATAAACAGATCACTTATTAGCTCATCACTAACGTTATATTTTTCAAAGGTTATTTATTGGTTACTTGCATAGAATATTGTGCCACCAAATCTTTAACATGCAAAATAATAATTATGAACAGTACTTACAGGCACCAAAGTACGAATAAAATAAAATAAGGCAAACTGTTTAGTTAGTGCATCAGGACTAGAAGCAGGTACAGTTGATTGAAACTTCGTCATGTTTCACTTGTGCCCTAGCAATGCCTGCGCTGGGATTACTTTGTACAGAAACTAAGGCAGTTTGGGAACGAATTACAAAATGACATCGTTCGTGATAAATGAGATGTAAAAGACGACACAATGCTATACTGTTTAGTACAATTATCTACGGGACACATAATTTCACGGCCACCTGGAATATATATTGTTGGTGGTAACGATGTACCAGCAGAACACACAATAGCATATGTTGTTATAAACCTCTTTCACCACTAGTTCCCTTTTTCAAATTTGCTTGACAGCTTTTCAGCAAGAATAGCCTTTGATGCAGAGATGATGGGCGTGCGAGTCTCATCCAAATTAAAGGTCCGTGTAGCAGCACATACAACAGATGAATTCCGGCTATAAATCAACCTCAAGTTTTCATAGAACTGGTTTACATTATGTTTATTAAATCTAAAACTGGATAGATTTATATACTTGGCTAATTACTGTATAGGCTATTTCTGAACATATAAATGCTCTTTGTGGGCTTAAACCCACCAAAAAAGATAATAAAACACCACAGTGTACCTCAACATAGTATCTCTCTGAGTACTTAGATACTACAAATCTACAAGTCAAAATTAAAGATACTTAAATTTACGCTGCCATGTTCTTTTTCTATTTAGCAAGGTATGCACCTACTTTATCACTTCCTAGTATGGTATCTAAATTAAGTTTGCAGCTAGAGTATAAAATTTTACTTAAACCCCTCAAAAATCTTAAACTTCCATAACTTTCCGAAACTGAGTTGCTGGTTCCTTAAAATTCGTTACAAAGTGCGTCAGTAACGTGAAATCATTCAACCGTCAAAGGTTTTAATATTTTTATGTTTCAACGTTTTTATTCAAAATTTCTCACTGTGTACCTACCATGTCCCACTCTCCCCTAATGTAAAAACAGAAACTTATCTACTAAATCCAGGGGAATTCCCTGAAACAATAAAAAAACTAAATCGGGCTGTTTTGGGAATTTAGCTTTAATTTTCTATGGCGCTTGAAAAGAAGCTTTAAATTTGTGGTGAAATGTTCGTAAATTTAATAACGATTATTTATTCTTTATTTAACTAAACATGGAAAATAAGTTTTTGTATGTTAACTATAGGACCCATGCGTTTGTTTACACTGTTAGAAATTTTTACTGTAAAAGTCACTAGCATTACTACTTTTTATACCCGTAAAATTTACGATAGTTACCGATTAAAAATTTACGTTTATGTTACGATAAACTTTACGGCGCTTTCGATTAAAAGTTTACGGAATTTTCGATTCAAAATTTACACAAATTTCGATTAAAATTTTACGCATATTTCGATTCAAAATCTACGGCGATTTTGATTAAAAATGTACGTCGATTTTCTCTGATTTTAGAATAAAATTATGTTTATTGTAAAAAACTGTTTTATTACGAAAGAACAGTTTAGGAGAGAAAGAGTGAACACTTGAAAATGGAACTGCAAATACACTGGGGTGATATTTTACTGGCAAGCGACTATATTCGGTAAAAGCTAGAAAACAGTGAATTGTTGAGGCATTATACTTTCCAATAACAATGAAGTGATAACGAAACAATAGAACTTATTTACAAATTTCAATACAAAACAATGTTCTTACAGAGAAATAGTTGTTAAAAAGTGTGTATCGTTTGATTATTTTACTATTTTAAATGTAATACCATAAATTCCCACAAAGTGAACTAATAAAGTATAAAACCTAATGTAATAAGCAGAAATTAAGTAACACAAAGTGTCTGTGTTATATGGTAGTGAGTGGTGATAAAAGTTTGATTTTAATCAGATGCTTCAGTTTCCATGTAATTATTCGGTTTCTTTAAAGAATTTTTTTGCAGCGTTCATTTTCTTCACCAGACTCAGTACCTTTGGATGAGCGTACTTGTGATGTTTCGATGAAGTGCATTTTGATCTTTTTGCATTAATGCCCACAAAAAATCTAAAATCAGCACAATATAAAACAACCATGTAGCTTCACCAGCCAGCGCACAAGTATCAAAATTGTATAGTTCTATTTCTTACCTTTGAATAAACTCCAAAGTTGCCACGGCTTTTAATGGATACTCCATATTAAAAACATAGTAGTAGCAAAACAGGCTTGCAAGACCAACAAAGAAATCATCAAATGCCATTAATAACTGATTTTCTACCACCAACTTGAAGGACTGGCTAGTTGCAAAAGTTACACCTGTAGAACAAATTAAAACACACGATTTTAAATATGGTAAACCTAAATTGGAATTATCAATGCAAACAAAAGCCGTAGCGCCAAAGCTAAGCAAGAAAACATGTCCAACTTACCGATGGCTGCAAGCACAGGAGAGGCTGGAAGTTCATTTATAAGTTCAACAAAACTGCAATCATCCTGCGACATAAATTAAGAAAGTGAAAGCAAATACTAAATTATAATTTAAAAATAGAAAAAAATAAAAGGCTTACCTTTATGGTCCTGGCAATAAAATCTGGATTTTCATCAAGCTGTGCTGCAAGCAAACATATTATTTCCACTAATTTTGCGACACTATTCCCCCAACGTTTTGCATTGCTTTTTTATGCTGGTAATGGCACCAACGACACCATGGCTTCTTGCTTGTTTTTAAAACTCTGCCAAATAAGTTAACAAAATATAAATATTTTATTGTTTTTAAGACAAGTTTAAAACTGAAACTTACTTGTATATTTGAAAGCTTCTTCTGGTCATTGTATCTGGCAAATGTTGCATTTTATCTTTCTTTAAAAGTATGCCAGAATGTTGAAACAAGCACATAGAGTCACTAAGGAATGGCCAGTGACTGAGAACGGTTTGCACGGAAAACATTTGTGTTGATGAATTCCCTTTGTGCTGCATAGGTTTTCTCCATCAGTGTTATAACATGTGGGGTGTCTCTCCTTGCCTTTTTAAATTCCTCACACAGCCATGTTTTCATATTGTTGCTATCAGCTGCGTCCTGAGCGGGTGGTTGCCAGTTCACACAGCCATAAGGCTTCTTGGTTGGTTCTGAAGGCGAAGAAGTATATGAACTATTAAGCTTGCGCTTTTTCTTTATCGTATTTTCCCACCGGTTAAACAGCTCATTTGTCAGTGAGCCATGACCATTTCCAATAGAAACGCCGTCTATTGCATCTCTGAAAGAGTCGGGGTACTTTGCCACAATAGAAAATGCAATTCGCTCAATATTCTTGCGGCCAGGTTTACTTGTAATCTGCAATAAAGAAAAAAGAAACCTATAAATTAATATTCTTTTCATCATGTTATAGCGTAATTTAAACGTATAATATAGGTGTCAGTACCAAATTCTCAGCAGGCATTTGCGTTTTTATGCGATTCTTCTTTAGGCCAACTATATTTAAAAATGTTTCGTGATAAAAGCTTAATTACCCACACTTATGCATTAGTTTGATATCGTATAAACATAATGTAGAACAGATAAAACTGTTCATTTTTGTGTAAATTTTTACATTTTGATGTGTCAATTTTGGCTGACCCGAACCGCTAGTCAGATGTCAAAACTTGCCTGAATAACGCGCTGCATATTATGGAATTAAGGCATCATACTTTGCAGTTAGGAGGACCACAAGTCACAATAATTACTAGGGTTAAAGACAATGGAAAACTAAAAAAGTTAGATAATAATAAATATAACGTTACCTTAAGAACTTCATCAATTGTTTCATGAACAAGTTGCCTTCTTTGCATGTGATTGGGTGGCTCACCTTTGCCCAGTAGTTCCAGCATAGCACTGGAGCATTTGCTCCATGGAACTGGAAAATCAAACACCCAAGATGCTTCAGAGCTATTAACGGAGCTGCTGCTACTGCTACAACTCCAAACCGGGACTTGTGCTGTATCCACTTGAAAGTTCTGAATAGAAAAAAAACTGTAAGCATTAAGCAACGTCCACAGACCAGGAAAAAAATAAATTTCGATAAACTGTTAATTGATATTAAAAATCCTTTAATTTACGACTACAAAAAATTCTATATATCTTTAATGTGAATTTTTATATAACAAAACAATAAGATCCATACCAGTTGGACCTATAGGTTTGGAGGCTTTAATGAGCTTTCTAGCTTGCACAATAGTAAATTCGCCCAATAGCTCATCTAACTCCACGTGTTCAAAATCCTTCACATTTTGTACTCCCAATGTAGTCAGGCGAGAAATGCAGGACCTGTATTTTAAAGGATTTTCCTCCAACTCTGGCAAAATTCTCAGTATTTCACGATCCATTAATGTTGTGTAACGTTACAGTATTATTAAGATGCACCTGTAAATGTAAAATTACACCGTTTACGGGTCATTCCATTATAATTGAGCAAAAAAAAGTTGAAAAGTACATCGTACCTCTCAGATTTTGTTAAGATTTTCAGACAATGTACCTACACCTAGAAAAATGATTAGGACAAAATTTGAGGTCGCAACTCCTAGCGGTTCAAAAGTTACGGCAGGATGAAAAACCGGCCACACGAGGGCTTATTGTTGGTGAGCACACCTACTTACAAATTTTAATTGTCGATATCTCAAAAAGTAAACTATTTAGAAAGCTGAAAATTTGTATTAAGGTATTTAAAGGTATGAGGAAGCTAAATTTCACATCCAATTTATCTTTGGGGCATTATAAAATAGTTAAAATCAGGTTTTAAAATTATTTCGACCACCCCGACGCTAGAGGGGGTAGCTCCTGTATGCAAGAACGTTTTGAGATGCAACTTTTTTTAAAAGTTAGAAGAAGCTTAAATGTTTAATCAGTTCAAAAATTAGCTTTGCCAACTTTGAAATGCGTTTTTGAGACCAAATTTCCCAATTGCACATTTTT